>PISX010012831.1:0-59040 GCA_004024625.1 Mellivora capensis
CTCCATGCTGTTTTCCAGAGCGGTTGCACCAGCTTGCATTCCCACCAACAGTGTAGGAGGGTTCCCCTTTCTCCACATCCTCGCCAGCATCTGTCATTTCCTGACTTGTTAATTTTAGCCATTCTGACTGGTGTGAGGTGATATCTCATTGTGGTTTTAATTTGTATTTCCCTGATGCCAAGTGATGTGGAGCACTTTTGCATGTGTCTGTTGGCCATCTGGATGTCTTCTTTGCAGAAATGTCTGTTCATGTCCTCTGCCCATTTCTTGATTGGATTATTTGTTCTTTGGGTGTTGAGTTTGATAAGTTCTTTATAGATTTTGGACACTAGCCCTTTATCTGATATGTCGATAGGCTGGGTGAGTTAACCTATCCTTTTTAAAGTTTCCAGAACCCAGGTGTCTTAAATGAGTTGGAACAGAGAATTTGGAAGACATTTGAGTTAAAAGCACATGTTTGGAAATGGGCTCTGGAAGAAAAGGAGGGGCAGTTGAGGTGAGGGACAAGTATTTGGTGAGCATTCATTTATTCTATCCAGTCACTTTGTTCATTATCTCTTTTAATTGTCTCCATAGAACCATAGCCTCACTAAGTTAATATCAAGGCTGATATGTTGAAACAATGTCATTTGTTAATGAAGATCAATAACAGAGAGTGATTGGAATAATGGCAAAACAGGTTGCTATGGCCTGAATTGTGTCTCTCCTTCTCCCATTCATGTGTTGAAATCCTAACCTTCAATGTATTTAAAGATGAGGTCCTTGAGAGGTTATTCAGGTTGTATCAGATCATGGGAGTGGGGCCTTCACGATGGGATTTGTGTTCTTATAAGAAGAGACACTGGAGTTCTCTTCCCTTCTTTCTCTGCCATGTGAACACATAGCATGATAGAGGCCATCTGCAAGGAAGAGAGCTCTCACCAGGAACCGACCTTACTGGCCCCCTGATCTCTGACTTTCAGCCTTTAGAACTATGAGAAAATAGATTTTTAAGCACCCAGTCTATGAGATTTTGTTATGGCAGCCCAAGCTGACTAAAACACATGACAATTACTATGTCATGACTCAGGTTGATGGGTAAGAGGAAGTCACATCCCAGGGGAGAGATGTTTGTTTTGTCTCTTGTTTGACCTTGATGAAGAATAATGTAGTGTTGATATTCCCAATAGATAACCCTGAAAGTCACCCTAATATATTGTAGTTGTTCCACTTCCTTTCCTGGAAGGACTGTCAAAGACCATCTGCAGTGTGGTTCTTTCAAGTTTCCTCACCCTGTTACTGGGGCCAAGGTCACCCTGACTGGAGCTGTAACAGGCAGCTGTGCGGAGAAAATGTTCCCCCTCTGTTAGATCAAGGGCACAGCACTTTTGCACCCTTGAAGCATGAGGTTAGCTCTGATGATGAACTCTAGGAATCTTTGGCTTTACCTACCAATGGACAACAGAATCCCTGGAAGGTAGCTCAATCCACCATTGGCTCCCAATCTGCATAGATCATGTTCTCAATGACCTACCAGGTGTCCATGAAATTCCCTCCTGGGGCAACAATCTCCTCTTATGGTTTGTTTCCAACTGGATTTTTCCAGTTTGTGGTACGGTCCTCCTCTCGGCTGCCACCAAACACAAACACATGAACCCTTCTTTATCTCACTCCCAACTGAGGGATGGTCTTCCTACTATCCCTCAGCTGTTCCAGCATGATACCTGATTCCTCTCTTCCTGGTAATAGCCATGAGAATTGTCCTTTGTCCACTTCCCCAATTAATGTTTCCTGGGTGATCTGAACCCATGAGAACACCCTCCTTTTTTCTTTTAGAGTTTTTATTTGGTTATTTTACAGAGAAAGAGAGACTGAGCAAGCGCACAAGCAGGTGGAGTGGCAGGCAGAAGGAGAAGCACGCTTCCTGGTAAACAGAGAGCTTGATGGGGGTACTTGATGGAATCATGACCTGAACTGAAAGCAGACACTTAACTGCCTGAGTCACCCAGGTGCCCCCCCCTTTCCGTTTTTGACTAGAATGATTTTGCCTGCCGAACAGGAGGTCTGTTGGCCCATAGAAAGAAGATGCCTTGGAAAGTACCCAGCCAACCTGAAAAACCAATGCTAGCATTTTTTATATCCGGTACACATCCTGGGTGACCTCCACAATGACTACAATTCCCTTCTGGGAATTTAGTCATTTGAAGTCCCAAAGATAATAGCTTGGAGGTTTTTTCCTATTTTGAAAAAAAAAAAATTTTTTTTATAAACTTTCTCTGTTTGAAAAGAACCTGGATTTACAAATTCACCTGCTCATGTTTATGGTTTGTTTTTTTTTAAAGGAGGTTAAGGGTTTTATTTTTTTTTATTATTATTTTTTTATTTGACAGACAGCGATCACAAGTAGGCAGAGAGGCAGGCAGAGAGAGAGGGGGAAGCAAGCTCCCAGCTGAGCAGAGAGTCCCATGTGGGGCTCGATCCCAGGACCCTGGGATCATGACCTGAGCCGAAGGCAGAGGCTTAACCCACTGAGCCACCCAGGCGCCCCTCATGTTTATGGTTTTAGGTCTTTTATCCCTCCAGCCATCAGAGAAAAAATTACTTTGGCAGAAGTACAAGTGGACTGGCCACTCTTATCTCTGTCAGACTCAGGGGAACTGCTGTCAGATCACCCAGCTCACATCACAGGGCTATTTTTCTTCTAGAGCTGATCTTGTTCCCTGGCAAGCTGGATGTGATTTGTCTTAACACTCAGATTCCCCTGCCAGGGCGTTCATGGCATGTTTGGACACATGGTCTTGTAAAAATGATATTTTGAACTTTATTTATATATATACTTCTCTTGTACTGGTTGTTTTGGAGGGTCTCGAGTGCCCAAATTGACAGCAACTTTGCTTGGGCTCCACTGGAGGCCACTAGGGGGGATAGGCAGATTACTTCTTTGTGTGACAAATCTTTAGAGACAGTTGTACCGATTAAGTGAAAGTTCTCAACAAAGTCACTTAAGAATAGAACCTGTGGTATCAAATGGTAGCTTTTGGAATACATTTGGGGGAAATTTTAGCAGCACCCTTTCTTTATTGTGCCTCTTCTGGCATTATTGACTTTGCTGAAGTCAGCCCATCTTGGGTTAATAACATCCAAAGTATGGATAATCTGGATCAGGTGGAAAGGGAAGAAGCCCCTCTTGTTCAAACTAGGGACACGACTGTTCCAGAACCCACCAGGTCTGTAATTTTATCCTGGGAAAGTTAGGGGGATAAAAAGGATTGAAGAGTAAGAAGACCTTTCAAACTCTTCAAGTTCAACATATTTTATCTCCAGGTCCTTGTGGTAGAGGTTTCACTTAGCAGAGTGTAAAAAACTTAAAATTTGGTTTAGTTTTCAAGTGTTCCAGTAAAAGTTGGCCTTACCCTACTGGTGCCTAGTTGGACAAGAACTAGTTAATGATTAAAAGCAAAACAAAGCAAAACTTCAGAAACACACACACACACACACACACACACACACCCCAATTAGCTGGATTGGTGAAGACTTGTGCAAACAAAATGTCAGAAGCATGTAACTGGAACCTTATCAAATTTAAAGTCTGTTATAAATTTTACTTTGCTTGGAAAACACTTAGTTGTAATAAGACTCAGTGAGATGACCTGAATATGGCTGATATATCTGATAATAAAAATGTATTTCAGAATAATTACTGAGCCAAAAGCCTGGGGATTAAGAATACAGGTTCTTAGATTCCAGTTGGGCTTGAGGCAGCTTGCCTTCCCAACTCTAAAATCCCCAGTGTTTGAAGACCCCTTACATTGTGTAAAACTTTAGCAGAACACATACCAGAGGAAGATCATTTGTGCCTAGAATCATCAATGAACTCAGTGACTGGTGGGTCCTCAGTCCTAGTACCTTGCTTACCTTTGCCAACTCTATGAACACCGATTGACTAGCCAGACAAAAATCATAGTTTAGCCCATCTTTAAAAAGAGAACATGGACAGGACTGGAAGAGATTGTGCTGAGTGAAATAAGTCAAGCAGAGAGAGTCAATTATCATATGGTTTCACTTACTTGTGGAGCATAAGGAATAACACGGAGGACATGGGGAGATGGAGAGGAGAAGGGAGTTGGGGAAATTGGGGGGGGGAGATGAACCACAAGAGACTGTGGACTCTGAGGAACTAACTGAGGGTTTTGGAGGGGAGGGGGGTGAGAGGTTCGGTGAGCTGGTGGTGGGTATTATGGAGGGCACACATTACATGGAGCACTGGGTGTGGTGCATAAACAATGAATTCTGGAACACTGAAAAGAAAGAAAGAAAAAAAAAGAGACATCTCTCTGTGTCTCCTAAATTCAGACTTAGTAGTTTGGGGACATCCTATGGAAAATGTTTGCTTGGAGAACTAACTTGAAGACTAGGTTTTTCAGAACAGTATTTTATGTGAGAAGCAGGCAGGCTTTTAGATAAGGCTTTTCAACCACAGACCATATTTTTCACCAATTACCATTTGGTGTTGAAGTCCAACAGGAATAATATTAGATCAGGTGTGTGTTTGTTGACTCTTTCCTAGCTTTCATATTGACGTTGAGCCAATGCATGAGCTCATCAAAGACCCACAGTTATTGATACTCATAAGTGCTTGCTACTACAGTTTTATAATTACGATCGGGATCAGTAGATGGAGCAGTAAAATCAGGGTAAGTGTTCTGAACCCCATCATTTCAATATGTTTGTTAATGCTTTGATACAGCTTTCTGGCTACATGGGACATAAACACCCCCACGATGGTGAAGGCATACATTGTTTTATATTCAGACTATAATTTTCACTGCCTTGAAGTAGGAGTGGACTGAAGAAACAAGGGGGCTGATGCCTACTGTCAGAAGGAAACCTCTAGAGCAATGATCACAGAAACATCTACCAAATTTGGTAACTACCTGCTTCAATTGTTTTACAAACAAAAATTTTGCATGGTTAGGACAGTGGACTTTTGGCTCCAACTGCCTGAGTCCAAGTCTAGGCTTTGACACTTATTAGTTGTGGGGCTCTAGGTCTCATCTTCATCTGTGAATAGGACATACCTCTTTGGTGAGCTTACAGGACAGAAGACATGTAGATTTCCAAAATGTAGCTCGGCATATGTAAGGCTTTGTTACGAAAGCCCTTGCTCTTGTTACAAAAGCCCTTCTTAAGTGAATACCCACTTAAAAAAAGTCCAGGCTAAAATTCTTATGGCCATTCTCTATGGGGCGGCCTTACTCACCCATCCATCTATGCGTTAAGATTGAGCCAGAACTCTTTACTAAAAAGAATCTTGGCATTGCCTGCCAGTTGGTCTCTCCAGTTGAAGGCTGGATGGCTTCTCTTCAGGCTTTCTCCTTGAGGGGATTCTCGGCTTAGCTCCTACAGAGGGATACCACCCTGACCCTTGCCTCTTCTCCTGGTGAAGGTGCATGGGCCTGAAATGGCAGCCCAAACTAGATGCACCACAGGCACTTTTTAGAAGGAACAGCCCTGAGCTCATTGTCTCTCAATGAGGACTTTTTAAAACCCTGCTAAGAGGAACAATGTAAATAAAGAGATTGTTCAACTGACAACCTATGGTCTGAAGTCTCAAGAGTCTAAAGTCTATCCCAGGACAAGTCATAGTACTAGAGTTGAGCATGAAGACCTCATCATTCTGTCCTTTCTGTGTCCCTTCCCTCAAACCTTCCTGCACTCACTGAATGGGACTTTGGTGGGGTGCGCCCAGTCCCCATACGCAGAGTGATTGAAAACAAATTACCACAAGGGTGTTGCTTATTGTGTTGTGTATGGGTTCTCCTTAAGACATGTCCATGGAGACAATTTTCTGGTCTAAGTGCCAAGGACAACTCTACATCTGGTCATCTGGTGTCTCTGTTAGGAACCCTGTGAATTATATGAATGGCCAACCTTCCCTTTCCACTTTAGCTGCTATAACGTTTGGGCCATTATTGTGGCCAGCTCCTAAATCTTTGTCATCTTTACATTTCCAGCCTCCTTTCTGGCTTCTGCTTTATTCCTACCTTAATTATTTTTTCTGTCAGCTTCAACCTTTACTTTGTTACCCTATGGTTTCCTAAACTCTGTAAACATAATCTTCCTTAAAACTTATGTACAGCGAGGAGGGATATACATGATTAAATGAGCAACTCCAAGGAGGAGGTATAGTCATCCCACTTCAGAGATGAGGAAACAGGCTCTGAAGGGTAAATCACCTTTCCCAGTGTCATAAAGCTAGCAAGTAAGTAGAAGGCCAAGGTCAAACTTTACTGCCAAGGTCACTTTTCACTGCCCTCCTCAAACTCAGAACTACATTCAGAAAGAGGTTACTGGGGATTAGAGGAGCCCCTGGCATAAGCAGCTACGGGGGGTGGGGGTGGGGCAGGGGCTGTAAAGCTGATGAGAGCTGAAAGCTACACTTCTGTTTCACATCCAGGAAGGACGTATTTATGAAATGTTTTGTCATCAGAGTATAAGTAATCTTAGAGTCAATCCCAATTGCATTGTAACCTTGATTAACTGAGATTGGTTAGCTTGGGTAATTGAATTGTCAAGTTAACTGAGAGTCAACTCAATAGACTGTGCTATTCCACCCTATTTTCCACCCTGAAAGTTTTTTTGTAGTCTCTGACTTTTCTCCTGCTTCAGTTACTATAATGTAGTGCACACATTTGGGCCATTATTGTAATTCCAGACTCTGTTCAATGCCTAATGCAATGCCCAGAACATAGTAAGTCCTCCTCATGCTTCTTGATTCTGCTGAATGTTAAGAGTTTTCTTGGGTCTTGGGGTCAAACTTGTGTTTATCACTTCTTTCTGAGTGAGGTAATAGATGGTCTTATGGGCTGTGGGGGATAGGATGTTGACCCCACTCCAAATATACATGTATTCCACAGCCTAGCCCACTGGCTGTCTGGTCCATCGTACTGAACTGAGGGGGAATCCTCAAAATAGTAGTCAGACACAAGTCTGTTTTGCTGTGATTTGCTTTTGTCACTTAAAATAGAAGCTTGATGATTTTGTTTTAGTTACTTGAGGATTCACATTGGCAAGAGTCTGGCTAATCAAGATATCGTTTGTCTGTATGACTTTCTCATTATCCATGACCATTTATTGAGTTTCTTCTCAATAGAAGAACAGTCTGGGCTTTGAGAATACGAAGATGTATGAAGACTAAAAAAGTTCGATTTCATGGTGAGGAACAGACCCAACTGGCTATGGCTATGCTGTCTGTTGAAGATCATATGAATTCTTTTCTGTGACATATCAGAAAGAGCACAGGCTTTGGCTTTAGAACCACCATCAACTCTTTGTCGAACTGGTGAATAGTTCCTTAATCTAATGGAACCTCAGTTTCCTCATTTGCAAAGTAGGGACATAAATATCTATTCAGTTTGTTAGCAAGACCAGACCTAAGATACATATGTGAAGCCCAGGCACATAGTAGGTGCTCAACAAACACTAGCTGGCAATATTGTGCCTCTGAGTATTCTCTGCTCAGAAAAATAGGGAGAACTCCCTATTCTCACAATTGTTTTGAGAATGTGTGTTCAAATTCTGTGAGGATCCGCTGGATGGTGAGTCAAAGCACCAAGGTCACTGTAACTACAGGCTATGGACACATGTGTCTATAAATAGCCCCAACCCATGTAAACACTCCATTGAGAGTAACTGCCTGCATCACAGTGAAGATATGCATGCACTGTTGCCAAGGGTTGTCCAGCAGCCCGTGCCCACCTCGCACATTCATCAAGCCGCACAGCCGCCCAACAGAAGGAACACTGTGTGCCGGGCTTGTTCCACATGCTTTATGCTGAGAGAGAGCAAATCAATAGGAGAAAATGTGGCTTTGTTCTGTGGAGAGGAGGGGTGGGGGCCTTAGGGAGCGGTGAGGAGGGGGACATGAAAGAGTGAGGTGGACACATGGTGCTTAGGGATGGGAAGGAGCACTAAGAGGAGGGAAGGTGAGGACAGACACAGAGGGCGTCCCCACTCTGGTGGCTTACAACGTCTAAGTCCAAGAGGCTCTTTGCATTCACCAGATTTCAGCTACACTCCCAAACCTGGGGTGAGGAGTGGAAGACTACTTGCACTGGCCCTGGCTGTGGTCCCACTGGCGACAGCCTCATCCCTTCATTCTCTTTCATCCCTCTCTCCCTCTTACTTCCCATCTCCTCTTCCCTCTTCTTCTCCTTTTGGTTCATTTTTCCCTTCTAGCATCTCTGCCCTGCTCTCCCTTTCCAAACTCCAGTGGTGGCATGCAGGTTATCTCTTTCACTAACAGAACATATCCACCGCCCCCATCACCTAACCAAGCCGTTAACCCCTGCTGCTCTGTGGGATGCATCTCAACCTGTTATTAACTTCAGCTCAGCTGCCAACCCAGCTATGTGCAGGCTTATTCAGCAGGCATGGGTGGACTTGGGTGTCCATGGAAACAATGGCACTGGGACTGAGTGCCTGAGTCCAGGTGGCCCCAAGTCGTCTGGGTGACACGAGGGGCAGGAGGCCTGAGGAGATGGTACAGGGAGGGGGACATGGGATGTGACTGGAGTGAGATGGTCCCCCAGCCTCCCCCCAAGGCCTGGCAAGTGCCAGGGAGGTAGCTGAGCCTTCATGGTGCAGAAGAAGGGCTGTTCCAGGGAGGAAAGGTGGTGAAAGAGGGGGAAAACATGGTGAGGAAGGAGCCCTGGTTGGGAATCTGGGGGGTCCAGTGTCCTCTCAGGTTACTTATCTGCTTTAAGCCTCAACTTCCTCAACTTTAGGATGGGAGCAATGACCCCTGCCCTCTGTGTGAGTACACAGAGCTCTAGTGAGGCTCAAATGAGGTAAAGTGAGGTAAAGGATGGAAGCTTTGTCTCTCCATGAGGCACACCATGAGGTGTGTTAGTCAGTCCGGGCTAACCTAATGGAGTACCACAGACTGAGTGGCTTAAACACAGTTCTGGAGGCTGGAAGTACAAAACCAAGGTGTGGGCAGGGTTGGTTTCCTCTGAGGCCTTTTTCCTTAGCTTGCAGATGGCTGTATTCTTTCTGTCCTCACAGGGTCTTCCCTCTGTGTGTATCTGTGTCCTAATCTGTCCTTCTTAATAACCATGTCACCAGTCAGATTGGATTAAGACCCACCCTACTGACCTCATTTTAACTTAATTACTTCTTTAAAGTAATTTAAAGTAATTACTTCTTTAGAGTAATCTGAGGTACATGAGGTTATGACTCCAACACATGAATTTTGCAAGGGCACAATTCAGTCCCTAACACACAGCTATTTCTATTGTGATCCGTTGCCCTGGGATTAGGATCTGTCTATCAGATGAGAACATGTTCACCCATGGCAGATGGAAGGATGGAGAGTAGGTTCCAGAGGTCTTGTAGGGTTTGGGCCAGGCTTCAGGGGATGGCAGGCTTAGTGGTCCATCTTCCTGGAACAACTCCATGTCCAGTGGGATTCCTACTTTTGCTCAGGATTGATAGCTTGAGCCCAGATTTATCCAGACACTCCTTCCAGGGATTACAAAGTGGTAAAAAAGAACTGTCCCTCCCATCCCCAGTCATGAGCTCAGTCTCTACCCACTCCTGCCTGTGAGATGAGCAGAGGGATTTGGGGAATCAGTACTCATTCATCTGTGAGATGTTCTGAGGCTTCCCCCTTCCTTTTGTCTGGCTAGGAGGGCATCCCTTTCCAAAAACAATGATGAGGGGTAAGATATTCACTCATAGAATCTGAGGTATACAAGCTCTTTCTCCAGCTGGGTTCTCACTGGACTGGGGAGGTGGCAAACATTGTAGTGTTATCACTGGAATGGTGTGTGAGGCAGTGGGGAGATCAAGGGACAGCTGGTGTCTGTTACACGTGTTGCCAGGAATTGGGGGAGAACAACCCTTGTGCCTGCTTCTTACCCGGTGTCTCCTGTAGTGAGAGATTGGCTGGAGCATACTGTGGGTGGGAGTAGGGAGAGTAGAAATAGGGTGAGCTGCCTGGACATTAGGGATGATAGCTGAGCTTCCCAGGGTCAGTGTGAAGGATCCTGGAGGGTAGGGTGAGAGGCTGGCACCTAGTGAGGATACACCTACCAGGACAGCTAAGGAAAGGCACTCTTGCCTTTCTCTGTTATTGACAGTGGAGGGCCGAGTGAATCTGGCACGTGAAGCGGGATTGCTAGGGAAGAGATTCCAACTCCATGAACTTTCCAGGTATTGAAGTCTTGTTCCTCTGTCAATCCTGTAAATAGTAGGCACCCCAAATTCAGCCTATCTGACACCAAAATAATCTAATTCTTCCACCACTGGCCGTGTTACTCTACATCTATCTGATGCAGAGGGAGGACAGAAGGGATGGTAGTCCCCACGGCAGTGGTGACTACATTTGCTTGTCTTGCAGAGTGGCAGGACCCCTGTCTGTGGGGCGATGAGGGCATGGGGCCTGTGCCATCTTCTCTCTGGCTGAGTAGCCTTGTAAGTTTCTCTTTCTCCAATGAAGCCCATCCTTAATCTATGCCATGTGATCTTGCACAGTTTTCTCTAACCCTGGTGCATCAGGTGGTGACCCCTAGGGTGTCCCCAGCATGAAATGCCTTAAAATAGCCATGTGCTCAGGCAGAGGTTCCCTGCAGCCCGTGGAACCAGACAGAGTCAAGAGAGACCCGGTACACATCTCCTGCAGTCTCCTCAGACTGCCACATCAAGTTAACACAGATGGGGGGTTTCATTTTAATCTTTAAAAAAAGATTTCTTTCATTCATTCGTTCATTTATTTATAGAGCTTGAGCAAGGGTGGGGGGTAGAGGCAGAAGGAGAGAGAATCTCAAGCAGACTCCCCGCTGAGCACAGAAGCCCAACATGGGGCTTGACCTCATGACCCTGAGATCATGACCTGAGCTGAAATCAAGAGTTGAATGCTTAACTCACTGAGCCACCCAGGTACCCCACAGATGGGGTCACAGTTTGGGAGACTGGAAGTTCAAGGTCAAGGTGTTGGCAGTGTGGTTTTTAGTTAGGGTGTTCTTCCTGGTTTGCAGACAGCCACCTTCTCTCTGGGTCCTCACATGGCCTTTCCTCTGTACGCATGGAGAGAGAGAGAGAGCTCTGGTGTCTCTCTCTTTTCTTATTAGGACACCAGTACTATAGGATTAGGGCCCTACCCATATGACCTCATTTAACCATAATTACCTCCTTAAAGGTTCAGTCTCTAAATACAGTCACATTGGGGGGTAAGGTTTCAACATACGCATTTTGGGGGACACACTTAGTCCACAAGACTTCTATGACCCTGGATAGCAGCCAATTAAAAATGCATCATGTCTCTTTCTGCTACCCTACTCCAACACTCAAGGAAAGGGAAGAAGAGGTGTTCTTGGGTGGTCTTCACGCCTCTCTCCCAGATTCCAGGGAGAGGAACAGGAAGACAAAAAAGACTAGACCTCATCCTCTCACTCCTTCTGGTCCTGGAGGTGAAGGCTGTTCAGGGCTGAGAAGAAGAAAAGCTTTAAACAGATGCAGATCAAAATGCAAGATGGACTGAGTTTTTAATGACCGAAATCAATGAGAGAGAGTTAGAGAATCTGCTCAAGGTGCCATTAAGGGATCTGCTATGCAGAGGAAGGGAGACTGGATTCAGCAATGTACTGAGGTCAGACTGCTAGGAGACCAGGTCCATCTTTGGGGAAGATGAAGTCCTTTACAATCAGAAGAACTTTTTGTTATTCATGACTGTCCTGATGTGCAAACACTCTAGGAAACTTACCCCTTAAGTAGTGGTGCTTCAGGTGGGGTGCTCCCAGGGCACAAAGCCCTGGGAGGACAGGGCACAGCGTTGCACTGGGGCTCTCGATGTTTTCTAGGGGAAGGATATGGAGGGAAGGGCAGTCAGAGGGCATCAGGGAAACAAGAAAGGTACTTCCAGCTTAGAGGACTAGAGGCAGGAGGGGCTTGACATGTTCCAGGACCCATGTGTTTCAGCCTAAGGCAGCCATTTCCTGTCTTTGGAGTTTACAGGCCAGAATAAATAAATAATAGTTGGAAATCGATAAAGGATCAGCACTTTGTATTTTGGCTAAGAAAGGATATGAAGAAAAAACACTACCATCTACTATCACCATCCTTTCCTAAAAGAAAGGATATTTTGACATCCCTTTGCCCCAAACCAAAGAAGAGAGAAGGGACATAATCTCAGAATTATGTGGAGTTCTTTAAGTTGAATAAATAAATATGGCATTGGAAAAAATTCACTGCATTGCCCTTGTTTTATTCATTTTGCTGAGGCTGTTGAAAACATTAGAAATCTGGCTGAAGCTAAGGGGATTATGCCCATGTGTAAGTGTGTCTGTGAGTATGGATCTTCGTGTGGGAAGGCAAGTGTGTGAATGTCACGCCTGGACGTGGGAGTCTGAGCATATGGATGAGTGTGTTGCTTGGGTGCATGTGTGTGTTGGGGATGGAGGGAAAGGGAAGAGGTAGGTGGGCATGGGAGAAGGGGAGTCACAGCCCCAGGATCTGGAGTCCGCCCATTATCGGCAGGATCTTGACTTGCTTAAAGCCCGCCTGAAGTTATAGGGGATATTTTCCCCTTCCATCCCCATTCCACCGCCACCCCCTTGCATCTTTTCCATTCCTCCCCTCCCCAACTCTAATGCCATGGTGTAGCTGGCTCCCCAGGCCCACCCCTGGTCAGCACCCCTGCCAGACTTCTCACATCCTGCCAGGAGGAATAGTTATTCTGTAAAGGAGACTTTACATTCTCCTGACACACAGTCACTCCAGGAAGCAAAACTGGGCCAAGTCCTTACTCAGCAAAGGACTCAGCTCCTTTGGGCCCTGGCCCTGCCTGAGCCTCTCATGTGGTTAATGACCTTGAGTCAGTGACGCTGCCCTTCAGCCCTCTCCCTGGCAGGGAAAGAGCCACAGGTGACCTTGAATCTTCTTGGAAAGACCCTTTGGCCTCTCTCCTTGTTCCATGGGAAGAGCCACCTGACCTTGGTCCACACTTCTGGAGTGGACAAGGGTTCCCTCTTGTTGGTCAGAAGGTCCTTCTGCATCACTTCTCCCCTAGTGAAACAACTTGCTCTGGTCAGGCTATAGCCATCCAATCCCTCCAAAATTCTGCATCATCTCTTATCTGTATAACTTTGTTTTTTCAGTTCTTTTCTGGCAAGACTGCCTTTCCAAATAGTAGCCTAACTTCAAAGTTTAGCTAAAATGCTACCTCTTCCAGGAAGCCGCCTTGCACCACTGCAATGAGTGTTGATTTTGCCCACCAGGGTGAGGGGAGCATGAGGACTGGAGTCCAACCTCGAAATCCTCCCCCATTAAAAAAAAAAAAAAAGTCTGTTTCCTAAAACTAAAAGAAAACCTATGGGATGGGAGAAGATATTTGCAAATGAATAATCAGATAATGGGCTAGTATCTAAAATCTATAAAGAACTTATCAAACTCTACTCCCAAAAAACAAAAACTCCAGTCAAGAAATGGGCAGAAGACACAAACAGACATTTTTCCAAAGAAGACATCCAAATGGCCAACAGACACATGAAAAAGTGCTCAACATCACTCGGCATCAGGGAAATACAAATCAAAACCGCAATGAGATACCACCTCACAGCAGTCAGAATGGCTAACATTAACAAGTCAGGAAACAATAGATATTGGCAAGGTTTTATTATTTGAGATTTAAAAATTCAGATAAACTTCTTGGCTGCGCTCCCCCCTCCCCCCCACCATGATGATTTTGTCCAATTATTTTTTTAAAGCCATGCTTTCTTTTTTACTGCTTTTAAGGTTGTCTTTTTATGGGGTCATTTTTTAATGCTTATTATTTCTCATTGATTTTACTTTCTCGTTTAGTGTTTACTGTGAAAGAGGGAATAGGAAATGGCAGCTGGAGGGGAGGTGGGAGCTGGCACCCTGGGGACTCTGGTCCAGCTTGGGTGGGGGAAGGCAGCGGGACTGTGAGCAGAATGGAGAGGGTCTCAGTCCCAGCTGCACCCCTCGGCCAGTCACAACTTCTCCAGGCCTGCAAACAGAGATAGAACCCAGCACTCTCGGTTGTTATGAGAATGAATTTGGGTTGTACCTATGGCGCCCAGCAGAGTGCATGGCCACATCAGGGCTCACAACATGAGTGAAAACTCCTCTTCATCTTCATTCTCCAAGCAGAGTCCTGAACTGGCCTTTGAGGAGGCACTGGCTCCACTAGCCTACAGGGCACCTTTCTGTGAATTAGAGGGGGTGCCCCCCCCGGGCAGACCAGGGCATAGGCTGGGCGGCAACCTCACAGCAATGCAGAAGGCAGCCAAGCTCATGGTGAACATTCCCCATTCCTACAGCACAGTTGCAGCGGATGAAACACATGAGTCTTGAAGCCAGCCCCAAGATCAGGGGAGCTGGCAGGCAAAGGTATTGTGTGCAGAACCTTTGGGATGGTGGGGTGGGGGGCAGGGTACACACTACTCTTTTTTTTTTTTTTTTTTTTTTGCTGTACTTGCCTCTTTCCTCCATGTGAAAGCAAGCTCCTTCTCTGTCCTCTACAAGCATAATAAATGCTTGTGTAATGGGCATGAGCATGAGGGGACCCAGGGAAGAGGCCAAGAATGGCAAGAAAAATGGCCCGTGAAGCTCCCATCTCCCTGGCTGCAGCCTCTGAGAGGTGGGGGCACACCAGCTCACACCAATTCTCCATCTTCGTCTCAAGTTCACAGAACCTGTTACCTGGCCAAATACATTGCAACAGAATTTCTGTCTAAATTTCCTTGCACTCTTACAGACCTGCAGGAGCATCTTGCCATGCACTCTGATACCCTAGGCTCCTGCCCAAACAGAACACTGAATTAATCTTGTTCTTATTCTTTGCTGCAGCGAAACTTCACTGAGCATTTTTGAAGTGCCCAGGACCCCTCTGCGACTGGAGACTGGCAGTCACAGGCCTGATTTCAGGAAGCTGGCGTCTAACATATTACCACTTGTGGTCTTGGTCACCTGTGTAGTCACAATACAGAGGGACTGTAGGTCACAGGTTTGGGGAATAGAAGCAGAGCATGGTGTGGATAAGTTTGGTTTGGGGTTGGGGGGACAAGGGCTAGAGGAGTGAGGAGAAGGTAGTAGGCCAATCCATGTCCAGCCTCTGTTCTGCCACCTGAGTAGTTTTCTAGAATGTATATCTGACTGCCCCAGGCTCTTGCTTCAGCAGACATTTTAGTGGCCCCCCTCTCATCTGCATATATTCCAAGCATCTATTAGTGTGGCCTGATCCATCCTATTCACCTTACCCCTCTGGAACCCCAGGCCTCACACCATACACACCAGCAATTTAACCTGCTTGGAACTCTTGGATTATCACCTGTGATTGATTTCCCTATACCCCATCACCTGTGATTGAATTCCTCACACATTGCTCACACACTCCCCTCTATTTAAAATATTCTTACCCACCACCCTGGTCCCTTGGCTGATTCTTTCTTATTGTTTAGGGCTAATTTCATGTGTCACCTCCTCCAGGTAGCCTTCCTTGCTCCCTCAGTCAGGAATAGAGACGTGACCATCTCCTGGGGACCTTGCTAAGACCCTGCTTCTGATTCAGTGGGTCTGGAATGGGGCCAGAGATTTGCATTTTCTCACAAGCTCCCAGGTGATGCTGATGCTGGACTGCACTTCAAATAGCAAAGCAGTCTTAGGTTACCTGCTGGGTCTGGTTCAATTCCAAACATTTAGCACAGGGCCCCGTAGCCTTTTGGGTGTCAAGGACTCCTTTGAGAGTCAGATAACTATTTTGGCCACTCTTCCATAATATGCACATACACCAATAGTTTTGCGTATATTTTCAGACATTATATTGCTTCCAAGCACATGAGGTTAGTGGTCCCTCCCCCAGGGCCATCCCATAACGCCATGGTTCAGAAACCATCTTGGCCACTAGCTGGCTGCCTTGGTTTTCTCATTAGAAAGGTTGCTAAAGCTTTTAGAAAAAAGATGATACTAATAGCAACTTTCTCACAGGGTTATTGTGAGGATTAAAAACGAGAAAGCAAGAAAAAAGTGCTTAGCATGGGGTCTGATAAGCTCTTGATAAATATTCTTCTTATTATCATTAATAATGAATGTGCACGGAGAAGAGCTGTAGTTGGAAGAGCTGGGCATCCCCGAGAGAAACACTTCCCTCTCCCGGGCCCCTTGGAGGGAGTTGGGACCCAGCTCAGGTGTCCCCACTCTTCTGCGGGGCCTCGAGGCTCTGGGAGCTTGCATACTGTGGCCAGAGTCACTCAGCTTCTAAGGAGCAGAGTTTTACAGCTGCTCTAAAGCTGGTGTTTTGTTCCCTGTATTTCCCTGTTGAAAATAAGCAAACAAATGGAGGCACGAGGAGGCCTTTTTTCCCCCTTATAAAAATATTTAAATTATTCCACCACATTTAAGAAAGTGATATTAACTTTAATTTTCATCATTTTTGGCAAGGTAACAAAGCTGCCTGTGAACCTTTCTCAACACATTAGTGGCTTGGGTGGTTAATTATTAGCCATTAATTTTGGTGATGTTTTCCGCAAAGTGACGGCTCCAAAGAGCCATTTACCTGTTTATTCACACTTTCCACGAAAGACCCGTTTTTCTTTACAACAAACCCAATATTAAATTTGCAGCCCGCTTTATTTATATATTTTTACATGGAAACTCTGACCTGTGAAAGCCCCTTTCTTTTCATCCCAGTTTCAAAACAATTCATTCATGCATTTGAGAAGTTATGTAAATGAGTTTTCTTGATTTTAGAGGATTTCTCTGGAATTGATTTTTGATTTTGGGATTCTGTATTAATTACTGCTACTCAGGCATAGGGGCTGTCACATAATGGATATATTTAGCAAGAATGACAAGGCTGATAATTATGCACAAGGAGCCTTAGAAAAGGACTGTTTACTTTGATGTTTAATTTCAGCAGACTTCTTTAGTTTGTTAAACTTAATCAAAAGCAATCAAAATACACTAGTGTGAATTACAGCAAATTAATTTCAAACCAGCAGAAAATATTATGTCTTTCAAATGCGAATGTTGAACCAGAACTTCTCAATGAGCCACTCAAAGCGAGAAAGTTTTTGAGTGTGGAACTTTTTTGGTCAAGAGCTTGAGCTAGGGTGAGTGAGGACTGGGCAGGACTGTGCGAGAAACTGCTTTCTGGAAGGACTGAGGCCTATGAATGGCCTTCATTTTGGGGTTTAAGGCAAACTCATTCTAGGACTTGGGAAAGTCACTTCAACCCAGCTTCTCAGGGCCGTAGTGCCTGATCTGTCCAGCAACCTATTTTTTGCCTTTGCTTTTATTATAAAAAACATTTTACCTTTATCACCTTTGTTGAATATTTACCCTGTGCCAAGTTCAGTGTGTCTCCTTATTTCCCTTGAGCCTTACCATGGCCCCGTGAAGTCCCCCGTGCACAGATGAGGACCCTGTTCCAGGACTCTCTGAGTCAGTCCTCTCCAGTTTACTCCTCTACGGACATTTTGTTTATTTTTGGCAGACTTCTTTGGTTTGATAACTTAATCAGGAGTAATCAAAACATGCTTATGGACATATAGAAAATTAATTTCAAGCTAATGTAAAAGATTATATTTCCCTACCATGGATAATCAAATGAGAAGATGAATGTGAAAGTATTTCGTAAAATGTTGCCCGCTATGCAAATGAACAGTACTAAGAACGAGAGAGCAAGTCTTTGCAGAGTATGCAAAGGCCAGTCCTAGAGAAGATGACACTCAGTTCCTCCAGCTCACGACTCATCACGGGAGGCTCGGTTTTATTTTACAAGATTTATAATTTATAACTTATATATAATTATATATGTAGCATATATAATTATATATAATATAAATTTATAATTAAATTTATAATTTAATGGGGCCCACCGAATCAAACACTGATTCACTGAACACATTTTCTGGGTTTATCTATGAAAGATGAGGGAACTAGGAAAGGAACGCAGAGCTTGATAAGATGTCATCTTGACCCTGGGAGCCCACTATGTTGTGACAGAGATAAACACATAAATTGTTCATGATAGCCCAAAGATCCATGAATAGGACCCAATGATAACACTTGTTTGACACTATTTGAAGGATGGAAACTTTGTCTCATTTACCAGTGTATCCCCAGCACCTGGCACACAGACTGGCTACAGAAAGTATTTGATAAATTTGGTCGAATGAATGAGTTTTTAAAAAAGATTTTATTTATTTATTTGAGAGAGAGAGAGAGAAAGAGTGAGGGAGCATGTGCAAGCCGGAGAGGGGGGGAGTAGGGGCAGAGGGAGAGGGAGAAGCAGACTTCTTTTCGAGGGGCTGGATCCCAGGACCCTGAGATCATAACTTGTGCAAAAGGCAGACACTTAGCCATCTGAGCCACCCAGGCGCCCCTGAGTGAATGAATTTTAAACAGGTCCTGGCTTTTGGGGTGGGCATCCAGAGAGGATGATAATCAATGGAACTTTGTAAAGATTAACCTAGTATTTATGGGTGGAGAGGTTCTGAAGGACACCCCAGGATGAAGGAGCTTTGTGAGGTGCTGGGGTGCCATGTTTAGTGGGTACAGGATTAAATGGGGGTGGAAGGTTACATGGGATCATCTGGGGCTGGGTTTTGGTTCCCAGGCTATAGAGGGTGATGCTTACTCTGCAGGTTTTAGAGGAGAGGAAAGCTCTACATGGTCATGCTCTTGACCAGACTGGGTTTGAAACTTGGTTCCATTCTTTGCTAGCTGGGTTACTCTGGGCAAGTACCGAAGCTCACTCTGCCTCTATGTCCTCAAGTATAAAGTGGGGATGAAAACTGTCTTCTTTTGTGGGGTTGTTGTGAAGATGATGTTAACTATTAGGTATAAAGCACTTAGAACCATGCTATACACAGACCTAACCCTGAGTCGGTGCTAGCTGTTATTATTTGTTTCGTGATGGCTCTGGTGGGAATCTTGGCTTTGCCACTTGTCAGCTATGTGACCTTGACATAGCAGCTGACACCTTCCAATCCTCACTTTCCTCTCTGTAAATGGGACAGAGGAAGTGCATCTGTCAAGAGTGTAGTTGAGATAATGGGCACATTTTGCATAGTTCCTACCTGAGAGCAAGTCAGAGCAGACCTTGGCCTGTGTCAGGAAGACTCCCCCATGATGAAAGGAAGCTTGGATGAGACGTGAGCAGTGGGACTAGCTTGGAGGTTATTTCAGCTGCTAGTATGAGACACAGAGAGCTAAACTTCTGTGAAGCCAGAACTGAAGCGGTGCCTGGGGCCATGGCGAGGAAAGGGGAGGGTGGATTTGAGAGTTGTCTGTTGGACCCGCAGGCTCACAGGAAGGAAGAGGAGAAGAGGACAAGGAGGTTTCTCACCTGGCTCCTGGGAGTATGTGCGCACATGGGCTGAGATGAAGAACCAGGAGGTTTGGGGATGAACAGAGATGACGAGCTTACGTGAAGCAGACATATGGTTGGGAGAGGATCAGAACAGAGGATGTGTATGCTAATCACATTTTGACAGAGTCTGCAGTTTTAGAAAGATGAACTTACCCATGCTACTCTTTTAAAAAATTATGGTCAACCTCACTAATGATTAAGGAAATGCAAATCAAAACCACAATGAGCTATCACCTCACATCTGTCAGAATGGTTCATATCAAAAACACAAGAAATAAGTGCAGTGCTGGCGAGGATGTAGAGAAAAAGGAACCATCGTGCACAGTGGGTGGGAATGAGAACTGGTGCAGCCACTATGGAAAACAGTATGGAGGTTCCTCAAAAAGTTAAAAATAGAACCACCATATGCTCCAGTAATTCCACTATTGGGTGCTTACCCAAAGAAAATGAAAACACTAATTTGAAAAGATATATGCTTATAGAAGCATTATTTATAATAGCCAAGATATGGAAGCAGCCCAAGTGTCCATGGATACATGAATATATATATACACACACACACACAATGGAATATTACTCAGCCTTAAAAAGAATGAAATCTCGGGCGCCTGGGTGGCTCAGTGGGTTAAGCCTCTGCCTTTGGCTCAGGTTGTGGTCTCGGGGTCCTGGGATCGAGCCCCACATCGGGTTCTCTGCTCAGCAGGGAGCCTGCTTCCCCCTCTCTCTCTCTGCCTGCCTCTCTGCCTATTTGTGATCTCTGTCTGTCAAATAAATAAATAAAATAAAAAAAAAAGAGAGAATGAAATCTTAGCATTTGCAACAACATGGGTGGGTCTAGAGAATATAATGTTAAGTGAAGTAAGTCAGAGAAAGACAAATACTGCACAATTTCATTCATATGTGGAATTTAAGAAAGAAAATGAGAGGCTCCTGGGTGGCTCCATCAGTTAAGCATCTGACTCTTGATCTCAACTCAGGTCAAGATCTCAGGGTTATCAGATCAAGCCCCGCATCAGGCTCTGCACTAAGCATGGAGTCTGCTTAAGATTTTCTCTCTTCCTCTTTCTCTGCCACTCCCCCATGCTTGCTCGTTCTCTCTCCAAAAAAAAGAAGCAAACAAACAAATGAACAACAAAAAAGAAACAAACAAATGAACTAAGGAAAAGGGAGACAAACAGAAAAATGAGACTCATAAATATAGAGAATAAACTGATGGTTGCTAGATGGGAGGTGGGTGGAGGAGGAGTGAAATAGGTGAAGGGGATTAAGAATATACTTATTATGATGGGCACTGAGTAATGTATGGGAATGCTGAATCACTCTATTGTGCACCTGAAACGAATATAACACTGTGTGTTATATTGGAATTTAAGAAAATACGGCAAAATATACATAACAAAATTTAGTAACCATGCTTAAGCACACAGATCAGTGTGCTAAGCACATTCACAGTGTTGTGCACCCATCACCTCCCTGCCTGTCCAGAACTTTCCATCTTCCCAAACTGAAACTCTGTACCAGTTAAACACTAACTCCCCAATTCCCTACCTCCCAGTCGCTGACCTTCACCATTCTACTGTCTCTATGAATTTGACCACGCTAGAAGCCTCATGTAAATGAAATTGTAGAATATTTATCCTTTTGTGACTGGCTTATTTCACTTAGCACCTATCTTCAAGGATCATCCATACAGTGGCATGTGTTCAAATTTCCTCCCTTCTAAAGGTTGACTAATATTCTATTGTATACACAGACCGCATTTTGTTTATCCATCATCTGTCAGTGGACATTTGGGTTGCTTCCACTCTTTAAACACGGGTGTACAAATATCTATTCATGCCCTTGCCTTCAGTTCTCTTGTGTATATACCCAGAAGTGGAATTGCTGGATCACATTATAAATTTATGTTTAATTTTTTTAGAAACCACCATATGGTTTTTCACAGTGGTGACATCATTTTGCATTCCCACCAGCAATGTACAAGAATTCTGATTTCTCCACATCCTCACTAACATGTTACCTGTTATATTTTGTTTCATTTTTCTCACTCAACTTTTGTTCTAGTATGTTTCAAAATTCTGTGACAGATTTTTGATCAAGTTGTTTCCATTAAAAAGTACTGATTTAAAAAACTAATAACTTAAAATTGACACACACACATATATAGATATGCACACACACAAATGGTTCACAAAACATGCTCCTTTTTATGAAGCATTGTTATCATTCACCAATCTTTTACTATTAAACCTAAATGACAAATGACACAAAAGCTCTGAGACCGCTCTCCACCATTGATTAAGACTGGGGTGGCAGGTTTTGGGGATAATATTCATTTAGCTTTCTGAGCTTTCTGGGCAGACTTGGTGACCTTGCCAACTCCAGTTGCCTTCTTACCCATTGCTACGATGATACCCACAGTAACCATCTGTCTCGTGTCATAAACAGCAAAATGGACCAGAGGACAATAGAGAAGTTCTCAACATATATGCGCTTACCAGGAACCATATTAGTGATGGCAGCATCACCAGATTTCAAGGACTTGTGTCCTTCTAGCTTCTTCTCAGAACAACCTTCAATCTCCTTCCATTCAGCAAACTTGTGAGGAGTGTAAGCTGTTGTTACCATCTAGCACAGGTGCATATCCAGTACTGATTTGGCCTGGATAGTTCAGGATAATCACCTGAGTTGTGAAGCTATCTGGTTCCATTGGTGTTGGTCATTTTTGTTGTCATGAGCCACAGTGCCATGACAAACATTTTGGACAGACCCATTGTTGACCTTAAAGGCCGCATTGTTCCCAGAAAGAGCTTCACTCAAAGCTTCATGGTACTTTCAACCATCTTTACTTCAGTTGTAACACTGAATGAAGCAAAGGTCATCACCATGCCAGGTTTGAGAATACCAGGCTCCACTTAGCCCCCAGGGACAGGAAATACCACCAATTTTGTGGATGTCCTGGAGGGGCAGACAAAGGCTTGTCAGTTGGATGAGTTGGTGGCAAGATGCAATCCACAGCTTCAAGCAGCATGGTTCCACTGGCATTGCCACCTTTATGAGTGACTTTCCATCCCTTGAACCAAGGCGCGTTAGCACTTGGCTCCAACATGTCGTCACCATTCCAACCAGAAATCTGACCAAATGTTACTGTGTTGGGTTGTAGCCAATTTTCGTCATGTAGGTGCTGACTTCCTTAACAATTTCCTTGTATCTCTTCTGGTTATAGGGTGTTTCAATGGAGTCTATTTTGTGAACACCAACAATTAGTTGTTTGACATTCAAATGTGTAAACCAGAAGGGCATGCTCATGGGTCTCTCCTACCTAGAGATAACCTGCTTCAAATTCACCAACACCAGCAGCAACAACCACGACAGAACGGACACGGTGCCTGTAATCATGGTTTTGATAAAGTCTCCATATCCTGGGGCATCAGTGATGGTCAGATGATCACATAACACTTGCTGATCTTGAGTCAGTAGTAACACCATGTTCACGTTCAGCTTTCAAGACCTAGGCATACTTGAAGGAGACTATCTCGTGTCAGCAGCATCCTTCTCAAAATTTTCAGTGTTCTTTTGTGAATCCCACCACATTCATAGATCAGATGGCTAGCAGTAGTAGACTTGCCTGAATCTACATGTCCAATGATGGCGATATTGATAGGAATCTTTTCCTTTCCCATTTTGGTTTAAGTTTAGGGGTGGTTTTCATGACACCTGTGCTCTGGTGGCCAACTCATGAAAAATCTGTTTGTTTGTTTTCTTTTAATAATAACCATCCTAATGGGTGTGAAGCGATGTCTCATTGTGGTTTTGATTTGCATTTCTCTAGTAATTAGTAATGTTGAGAATCCTTCCATGTACTTAGTGGCTACTTGTATATCTTCTTTGAAGAAATGTCTAGTCAAGTCCTTTGCCCATTTTTTGATTTAGGTTGTTTGTTTTTTGTTGTTGAGTTGTAGGAGTTCTTTATATATTCTGTACATTAATCCCTTATGTGGTAAATAATTTGCAAACATTATATCCCATTCTGTGGGTTACTCTTTTACTCTCTTGATAGTGGCCTTTGATGCATGAGAGCTTTAAATTTTGATGAAAGCAAGTTATCTATTTTTGCCATTTTTGTGTGTGTCATATCTAACTATATTACTTCTTATATCATGTAAGAAAGAGTCACATTGTTATGCTAAGCTTCTGGGATAATGTTGCAAGTGTATGTCTGAGCAAATCTACTTTATTATTCTCTTGGGTTAATTAGACATATGCCAAGCTTCAAATCCTTGTAGCTTCCCTTCTGAATTTTCTTATATGTATCAATGTTCTCATCAATCTTCTAGTTCCCAGGCCTAAAAATAGTCATTCTTGACTTCCTGTCCCTCTCTCTTCATAGGCAGCTACAGAAATGGGGAATATTGTTTCCTTTATCCTCCTGGGCAGCTAGGCTACATTTCTCAGCCTCCAAGCAGTTACATTAATGAGCTCTGGCCAACAACACTTCGGCAGAAGGGATGTTTACTACTTTCTGGGCTGGCAGTAAAAGCTTTTATAAAACACTCTGTGCTGTCTCTCTTCCCTCATCTTCCTGTTGTATGTGGAGCAGAGACACATCTGGTGAGAACAATATAGACTATGTTAGATTAGAGCCACAAGGCAGAAGGGGCCTGGGTCAATGAAGGACTACATGGATTAAGTCTCTCCAAACACCCACATCGTACCGAGGTGAATGAGAAATAAACTGTGGTGTTAAGCCACTTAGATTTTGCAGGTTTTGTTACAGTAGCTGGCCTGTGCAGACTGATGTCCCAACAGTTCCAAAGTCCCGTCAGGCCTATCTTCATAGTGTGTCTCCCTGTCCCCTCCTTCCCATGCCTATTTAGACTATCTTAGTCTCATTGCTGCTCCCCTCACCCCTGAACTACTAAACTCCTAACATGGTTTATTAACTGGATTACTTGCTTCTACTAGTTCCTCCTCTAGTTCACCATTTATGCATACAGAAAATAAATATTTCTAAGAGGATAAATGTTTTATATGCATATGTTTACAAACTTGTGTTATCCAGGGCCTTTCCCCAAAGGATGCCTTCTTTCCTCTCCTACCCTCATCCACAGAACATTCAGCATTCTTCATGGATTCATCCTTGTGTTTTTTGTTTATGTTTTTGTTTTTAAATCTTGGCTCCATCTATTCCTCCTCCTATCTCTTTAAGATTTAACTTCCTTCAAGTTTAAGTGGTTTTCCCTCCTCCAGGGGGCCTTCTATGAATTCTTGTCTTCCTCTCTATCTCATACCCTTGGCACTAGACATATGTTACTCTTTATACATATAGTTCCGTGCTTAATGGATGTCTGCAGCCAGAATTGAGATTATTTACTTTGGGTTCGTCAATGGGATATGTGAATCTCCTGAAATTATGTTCCAAAATCTACATATGTGCACATGTACATTTCATTATTTTGAAGCAGGGCTGAACTTACTGCCTTCACATGTCCCTTGTGGTGTTGCAAGTTCACGAAACTGGGATACCCATTGTCCCTAGAAAACAATTCATGAAACAGTTATCAGAGGTGAGAAAAGCTTGGGTGGAGGAGGCAAAGTCAGCTTACATAGGAAACCCTTTGTACCCTTCCTGCTTTGACAGTGACCCCTGCCTGCCGAGCTTCCAGGGAGATGGGTCAGGAACTCCTGCCATAGAGTGACTCCCTGTCCCTCGCACAGCCCCCAATTCACCTCATTCCCTTCAGTTCACACAAGGCAGGTGGTTTGTGGAGAAGACCAGAATGGACCAGAGACTACTCCTTACCCACCTCAGAGCTCCCCAGGATAGGGGGTTAGTTCTTGCCAAATACTGGTGCAGGAGAAGAACTCCCCTGTTCCTGGTCATTCCCCTGAGATAATTCCATGCTAGTCAGCAGCCCATCTTTCCATTGCTTATCTCCATACTCATATGGAGTTTCTCTAAGATCCTATGATATAGGCCCGGTGGCCTTTGATGCCTGCCCTTCCCGAGGGAGCCCTGGTACAGCTTCACTGGACCCATCCCCTCTGCAGCTCTACTGTTTGCTCAGCACCCAATCTTGGCAGCCAGCAGAGTGCCTTGCTAGCTTTTTCCCTCTACAGCTCCTTGAATGTTTAATATATTCTTAATTAAAAGCTGGGCACCTCATCTATTTCTGTCAATTTCTTCTCTGTTGTGAAGAAGAGAAGCCTACAGGAGGTAAATGTCAACTCTGTACCCCACCCTCCTGTCACATACACAACTACGCACCTGCGTGCATGTACGTACACACACACACACACACACACACACAGGGCAATAAGACTCGGTGCTCTATTTACATAATTCTATTGACATTTTGAGGCTAAAATTATGTATGCTACTTTAATTTGCTGTTAAATTAAATTACGAATGTTTGGAACGTAGTAATTTCTTTTGTTCTATGAACAGATTGTTTTATATATCTGCCTATATTACCAAGTTATTAATTTAATGATTTCATAATAGCAGCTCATTCCTCTGGGTAATATAAAGGCTGAAGTGCATGCTCCATACAGCACAGGCAGACGCTGTTTGCCCTACGTGAATTGAAGGTTTTAGGAATAAAGATATTAGTTTTGGCAGGATGTTTAAGTGTGCATAGGAAAACTGGAGGGATGTGTCAGGTCAGCTCCAGCTTCCCAATCTCATTTTAAAAAGGCAGGACATGGTCCATTGCCCATGAGACCAAATGAAAAATAATTTTCTTAAATAAAGTCAAACACCTGGCTGATGGTGGGCAACTCTGAGAGCACCTGCCCATTTGCTCTCGCAGCTCTGAACATAGTGCAGCTTTATCTGGGCCTTTCCTCTTGCAGGTCTGTTGGGCTGTTACCCCAATGGCATCCTGGCGGTGTGCTGCCATGGTGACATGGCATTGGCTTCATCATCCCAGTCCTTGCGGGGAGAGGGCAAAGAGCCAGCTGCAGTGTGGCTAGGGGGATGAACCTGGAGTATGGATTCAGAGACTTCCTCTGGGGCTTTTGGCTTGGGCTCTCTGAGCCTCACTTCCCTAATCAATAAAATGGGGGTGCTGAGATCACTTCCCCAACCAATTCTGCAGGAGTTGTGTGGTTCAAACAACAAATGAGATGAGGATGAGAAAGTGCTTTGTAATCAGCAACAGTCAGGGCTCTCCAGGGGTTGCAGTTGTGAGGGATGTGGGCAGGTACCACTAATTACCACACATAATGATAGAGCGACAATCCTCATAATTCCCCCATAGCCTCAGGCCACTCACTGCTTTCTGGGCCTCGGTTCCTCCTGTTCATACCTAAAACTAGGTGATTTCCAAGGTTCTCCCACTCCTGGTAGCTTTGGACTCTATGAGTTTTCAGGAGAAACCACCAAAACGTTTCATCTTCGTTGGAAAGCCAAGATGCAGGTAGAGCCATATAAGGAGTTATAGCACATCTGGTGGTTCAATAAACATTGAGCACCTCTGCTTAACGAGTACTGATTTAGAACTCAGATACGATGGTCCCCAACACAGGCACTGAGGTGATGGTCTTATGGGGTTCAGATGCCTGAACAGGTGTCCATGTTATCCCGTGGTGCTGGGGGCATGTAACATTCCCAGACTGGGGCCAGGAAAGGAAACAGGAAGCCTGGGTTAAGACCTCAAGGTTGGCCATAGGTCAGCATGCAAGGAAGGCATGAGGGGTGGGAATGGAAAAGGCGTTTCAGGAAGGACACATGAGTGAGGGAGGTAGGAGAGAACAATGCAGCATGGCTGGGCCATCAAGCCTGGGGTTGCGGGAAGAGGAATTAGATACAGGCTGGAAGGAACAGCAGAGCCTGTATCTGCAGATATTGAGAGGCTCATTAAGCAAAAGGCAACTGGGGATCCACTGAAGGAAAGCATATTGATAGTGCTTTAGAAGGGACACCATATTTGCAGTGGGGAGAACAATTTGGAAGAGGTTTAGACTGGAGGCCGGGAGGCCAGTTAGGCGACTATTGCAATAATCAAGGGCACAGACAATGAGGGTCTAACTTAGGCAGTTCAGTGCAGTGGGGGCAAGTACACAGATGCAGGAGGTGCTCAGAAGGTTGAATGGGTAAGGTCTCCCTCCAGTAGGCTGTCGGTTAGATGAGGACAAAATATAGGAGAGCTGCAAAGGTTCAGCTAACAGAGATCTTGGAAGTGGCCCTTTGCCCTACAGTTTCGTCCTTCTCTGCCTTTTCCATCATTTCTCAAAAGGAAACTCGGACACCAACCCCTCGTCCTAGGGCAGGCACACACTAGCATACATGTAAACCCATTTACTGGGTTGCACACAGACACATGCTCATTTCTGGCTTCTCTGTATGCTCAGTAAGGCAGGTAGAAAGTACTTCTCTGCAGAGCTGACAAATTGCCAAGTCAAAAACAGGGTCACTGCTTACACTTTTTTCACTTGCTTTTTTTGTCTTTACATGTCACCTCTATGAAATATTCTTGATTTCCTCAAGAAAAAAAATGAATTCCTTTGTTCTGTGCTGTGTCTACAGCCTTTGTTATTGTCTCTGTTTCAATGTTAGTTTTATTGACACAATAGTGTGTCTTCATCATTTCTGTACTCCTAGTGCCTAGTACCATGCCACTTTTGAATGACTGATGAGACAATGGACCCCAAGTGCACTGGATCTGATCCCTCATGAGGGGAATTTTGGAGTATACTTCCCAACTTCCCTCAGCAAAACCCTGGATCTCCTGTCTTGAGATGTGAGACACTAAGGTACTAGAATCTGGTGCCAAGCATTCTACCCAATTATAGAGTTTGGGACCACGGAGAAGAATTACAAAGTGGTTGCTTTTTAAGTGTAAATTGATGTTGACACACTCATTAGTTGGAGTTGGGAAAGGGGGAGACGGAAAGGGAAAGAGAAGGAGGATTGTTTTGGCTTAGGTGGGAGAGGGTAGTAGCTATAAAAGAGGAAGGGCTGCCTGCTTAGGCACAAGATAGAGAAATGGTAAAAAAATAAAAAGGGCAGGGAAAGTGACAAGGATGGTGTGAAAGAGCTCTGGGTGACCCAGGAGCCAGAGCTGGAATGAAAGTTGAGCAGTTGAAGGTGATTTTCCCAAGCACATAGGGGAAGAAATCAGTATAGGCTTTGTCAACTAGAATTCAGGAGGATGGAGGTCAACTATGTTGGCACATCAGGGGAGATCTTGTACTGAAGTATCCATAAGTACAAGACATGCTTGTTTTGTTAATGGCTGTGAACCTATGCCTGAGTCTGGCTCTTCATAGGTGATCAATAAAAGTTGAATGATTGCTAAGTGTCTGAGAACCATGCAGAGGTGGAGAAGTGTGCAGGCTTCTGGATCTGGATCTGGATCTCAGGACTGGCTTATAGGCAAAGGAGGGTAGAGGCAGATTCATGGTCCTGGGTTGCACTTCAAGATATTTACAGCCAGATTCCAAGAATCCTGTTGGTGGTAAATTATTGCTTCTATGCTACACATCACAGACTGAGAGAATGATGATTCAGAGGCCCTTGCAAGAAGGGCGCTAGGCAGGAATTGGGGTTAAGGCTGTGGGTCAGGGTCTCCTCAAGAAGGGGGTAGAAGTAGAGTGGTCTTCAGGGAAGTGTAGGGAGCCTTGATTTTTATTGCAAAACATAGGGTGTCTTTTGTGCCTCACCAGAAGTCCACCTTTGTGGGTGACAGTGGAGGTGAGGGGGGAGGTTAGGTAGGATCCAGAGTGAAGAGTATTTGCCTTTCCACTGCCTTCAAAGAAAAAACCGGGAGACTTGTGGAGGCCATTTGGAACACCTCAAAGTCTGGAGCCCTGGGCTATTTAATGTTTCCAGCAATGAACTAGATGATGAGACAGAGCACGCTCATTAATTTCATAGATGACACACAGCTGAGGCTGGAGGGGCACCTTGGAGGATTGGATTAGAATTCAAATGGACTCTAGTAGGTCTTAGAGATTGGTCACAAACCAACAAAATGAGATGCCAGAAAGACAAGGGCAAAGTGAGGAAAAAGCAGCCACATGAATGACGAGGAGGAATGGCTTGCTGGGTCCCAGCCCTGCCTGACATCTGAAAACTTTCTTTGCCTCCCTGCTTCATTCATCAT
Organism: Mellivora capensis; assembly: GCA_004024625.1. Taxonomy (NCBI): domain Eukaryota; kingdom Metazoa; phylum Chordata; class Mammalia; order Carnivora; family Mustelidae; genus Mellivora; species Mellivora capensis. The sequence goes on from PISX010012831.1 coordinate 29,485, forward strand.
GGCTGACATCTGCACACAGCTTACGATGAACTCACACAGCTCTCTCCTTTGAGCCTTGTGACAACCCTCAGAGAGAGGATTGCTGTGAGTAAGTTCATGGGGCTTCAGAGACGTTAAAAACTCTGCCCAAGACCACACAGCTGATAGGTGTCAAAGCCAGATGCGAACTGACTTAGCACTTTTCAGTACTTATCTGACACTTAACCTCAGAGTGCCTTGCCCTGTCATCTGATCCTTGACTTCATTGGGAGCCAACTTCCCCTGTTCCTTCCACTTGCCCTCAAGCCAGCCCCCATTCCTTCTCTGGCATCTTATTCTTTGGGTAGCCTGGGGTGCATCGGTTCAACCCAATTATCAGTGCCCATGCTTATCAAGAACCTCGATTCATTCCCTTAGACTAGACTCACCCTGATGACTTTCGCATTTTGGTTCAATCCAACTATGCTTACCTGGCTTGCTCAGAGGTCTTGGAGGGAATTATATCATTGAGTGGGTGGAGCCACTACAGATCCACCAGCCAGGCCCTCAGTTTTCTTGGCAACAGCCTTTATGTGTCTCTGGTCAGCTCACTCTCCTCAAGGTCCTCACCTCATTACTGGCCCATTTATTATTGTGATGATTCTATTCCAGACAAGACAGGGGTTATTTGGCCTAAACTCCCCCAGCTCCCTCTTCTCATTATCTTTGAACCCATCCAAGTCTGCATCAACCCTCACCTTCTATCCTCTTGGCTCAGGGCAAGGAATGGTTTTCCTAGTCAGTCACTCATGTCTGCTGTGCCCACAGCCCTCCCTGTCCCACCTCCTCTGGCACACACTCCCCCAGACCCCTGCTTTCAAGGTTCTTTCCTCCTTGTCCTCAAATGTGCTCCAGCTGGGGCCAGCTTATAACACTCTCCACAGAGGGGAAGGCGGGTGGGAGAAACACAGACTCCTGCTACTCGTGCCAGGGAGGTTCTGGTTCTTGGGTTACATGAGTGTTCATGGGCTCTTTACATATATCCTATCACAAGTAGTCACTATTACATAATTTAAGCCATCAGATTTGATGAAAATAGCTCTCTTTCCACCACGCTACAACACCTTGCTTTTCCATTCCTTGTGAAGTTCCTGGAAGACAACCTAGCTTCTCGTTTCCAACTTCATTTCTTGTTTCCTCTTTAAATTACCATTCCACGGACAGGAGCCCCTCCTGACCTCTGATATGTCTCTGTACAGCCCACACCTCACCTGCCTTACCCATTGCATGAATTACTCAGCTACTCATCTTCTGAAACCCCTGAGACCTAACCCATTACTCTGTCCTGTTTCTGTCCCCCCTGAGCTCGCTGCCTAGTATCTCCTAGGAACTTTGCTGGCTCCTCTTCTTCTGCTGAGTGTGTTCGTGTCTGCAATCTCCCAGAGTCCTGCCTCAGTGTCTCCCTTCCCTTTCTTCCCACCCCTTCACCAGACCAAGGTTCTCCCATGAGTTCACCTCCACCCACTCCCATGCTTATCGGGCTGCCATGAATCTCTCCTGCGCCACAAGCCCTACTCAAACCACCACCAGGTAGCTCCCACCCAACCTGCCTCTGACATGGGCCCATTTAATTGCCACTTTCAGTTTGCTCTCCTTCTGGGTGCCAGTCCCTAGGAGTTATCTTAGATGTCTCATCTTACTTTCCCCACATCAGATTGGGACCAACTTCCTCCCCAGAGTCATGGTCTCTGTTTGTGGTCATGGTCTCCTAATTAGTCCTCCTGTCCTAGCCTTCCAGAGCTGATCTTGCCAACATGCAAAATGGTTACTCCCTTCCGAAACTAATGATGTACTGTGTGTTGGCTAACTGAATTTAAATTAAAAAACCCCCTGCTTAAATCCTGGAATTCCTCCTTGTTACCTACATGTCTGAGTCCAGATCCCGTAGCTCATGCACACCTAACCCGATGCCCTCTGCCTCTTTGGTGGCAATTCCTGCTCTTGCTGTACTTGGCTGCTTGCAGGTCCCAAGGACACCAGTCTCCTCAACCTCTGTACCCTTTCACATGCTGTACCTATGGCTCAGATGCCCTTCCCCTCATATGCCACCTGGGAACTGTTACTGAAATCCCCTTGCTTCCCACTGTGGGCAGCGACACCATGCAGTCATTAAGAGTGCTGGTCCTGGGGCACCTGGGTGGCTCAGTCAGTTAAGCATCTGTCTTCAGCTCAGCTCATGGTCTCAAGGTTCTGGGATAGAGTCCTGCATTGGGCTTCCTGCTCAGCAGGGAATCTGCTTATCCCCCTCCCTCTGCCATTCCCTCTTTTTCTCTCTCTTTCAAATAAATAAATAAAATCTTTAAAAAAAATGGAGTGCTAGTCCTCGAGTTGCACCGCTGAGGCTCAGATCCTGGTTTTGGCCCTTCCAGCTCCATGACTTGGGTCACACACCTTGAGGCTCACTCTCCTCTTCTGTAAAATGGAAATGAGGAAAGCGTCTATTCTGTAGGATAGTTGTGAGGATTAACTAATCCCTCTGTTAAGCACCTGTCCTAGTACTCAGTGCACGGAAAGTTCTTTCTGGCCCTTAATAATGGGGGAGGGGTCCTGTTCATCCTCTAAGACACAGGTCCAATGCCACCTGCCCTGTGAGGATGTCCCTGACCTTTCAGACAGATTTAATTTTATCACTTGTTGATTCTGAGACTATAATTATGAGTGTTTATCTCTCCAAATACACTGTACATTATTTGTATTATAGTCCCCAGGATCTGAGATGGTGGTTAATGTTCGATGAACCCCTCACTCACTCCTCAAAGAGGCTTAGTTACTTAAGGGCTACTGTGATTCTGGACACATTTTCTGATCCAATTTGCTCACGTACAAACTGAAGTCACTGTGAAAGGGATGTTGCATTCTGAAAGGGGACTCTTAATTTGGAGGCAAAGTTTTTATATGAACCGAGATCCCTAAGTGATCAGGATGGAATAGGTAGAAATACCTTGCTCACTGGGAGTGTGCCCGTGGATGAGAGCAGGAAGCTATTACACAGGGTGCGTGGGAGTGTGTGCGTGCCTGTGCACTCTGGCCATGCTCTCTGTGATGGGTTGCTGAGAGTTGTCTCACAGCTCTCTGCCCAAGCAGCTGGTCATGGGTAGCTAGCTGCAGCTGGCCTGCCCTGCCTCCCAACAATGATCTCAAGGGGCAAAAGTCATGTTGCTGCAACAAAGAACAAAATGCCAGACCCTACTAGCAGGCATGCAAGAGGCTCCCCGGATAGACAGGCAGGCTTTGTGGGTCTCCCAAGCACACAGGGCTTGTGTGCTGCCTGAAGGGCTGCCAGAACATTCTTTTGCCTGGGCTGGGCTGGGCTGGGAAGATGCTGACGCCAGCCCGGGGCAGGTGCTGATTCCGCCTCTGCAGGCTGGGGTAAGCAGGACTGCGGGCTGAGGCTCTCCACCCCAACTTCCCGGGTGGAGTAGGGGATGGGGTAGAGACTCTTTCGGGGAATGCCGACTCTTGTCCACAGCCAGGATCTGCTTTGCGAGGCTGTGACGTGTTCTGCCTTACCAGTTTCTGGTCTGCCTGCTGTAGGCTTCGGGGTCTCCTCTCTAGCCTCCTTTAAGAGTTCTGAGTGTTCTTGATGGGAGCTACAGAACCAGCTAGGAAAACAGTCCTGCTATCTGCTTTCTGGCATTCCACCTATCTCATGCTGTGACTGCTTCCTGTCCCCCTGGGGCTGGCGCTGGCCCTTCCTTCATGGCCTTGTTGGAATTTTGTCACCTGCCTGTAGATGGCTTCTTTGGGACCACCAACCCTCAGGACCTTTTTGAGTCTCTGTCTGCCCCCTGCACAATGGAGGTGCCAACTGCACCTCCCAGAGAAGGCCTGGACCTCATCACCTCTTTTGGGTAGGGGCAGTTTGGACATTGAACTCAGTCCTTGCATGCAACTCATCTGACATTTTCTGCTGTTTCTCCAGCATGGAACTGGCTTCCCCGCTCCCTGACACTCCGGCACAGCCTACCTCCTGGTCTGTAACTGACCCAGTGGGCTTGCGTAGCATAGTATAGCCTGGACTGTGGAGGAGATGGCCATGAATCCCAGGCAGGAGAACACAAGAGGGAATTTGGGGCTTCTGGGTAAAGGGACCTGTCCTGGGAGGGAAACAGCAGTCTCAGCTGCATTCCCACAGCTGCCAATTAACTGTGCAAGCCATTGAAGTCTGTAGGAAGAGGAGGAGTGTGCCCCGAGGCCATCCCAGATGCCCACCACAGCATTTGAAGCTGTGTCATGCTCAGGCCTGGCTGACTTGTCATCTTCCATGTAGCCTTGCTGGATGAAGACATTGAAGCTTGCTTCCTCCTAATGACCTTCAGCAGAGAACCCAAGTCAGCTTCTGAGGCAGACATGTCCCCGTGTCAGCCCTGCCACCACCCAGACAATTAACTGCTGCTGTAATTCTGGGTTTCTGTCCCCACGGGCCCCCTTCTCAACAACCATGTTGAACAAGAGTCTGTATAGGAGAAGGGAAAGTGACTGTCTGGTCTGGCAGCAGAGGTGGCCAGGCTGAGAGATGACAGGAATCTGAACGGAGGGGCTGTGTGGTTTTAATCACTACAGATGCTGTTCTGGGAGCAGATGTGAGACAGCTTCCAGAGAGCATCCGGGGGCCATGGCACCCTGAGGATAAGTGAGGGTGACATCCAGAAGACAGGATCTTTTCCCGGATCACGACCCTCCCCCCCGGGGCTGGCCTCAGGCTCTGCCAATTACCTCCCTGGCTTGTGGGGCTCGGCTCTCGGGGAGGGGACCTCAACTAGCCCTGTCCAGGGTGCCCTGCCAGTGAGTTGGAGGGTGCCCTTGTGTAGGGGGTGCTGGGAGGCTGAGGAGTGACTTCTGGGGAGCACAGATCCCTGGGGTCCCTGTTGGGGGGCTCCCTGGAGTTGTCTCCTGCCTTGCGGCAGCGCAGCAGCATCCTTGGTTAATTAGAAGCCACAGCTGACCCTGGGAGGACGGCCTCAGAGGAGAGAACCTATTTTGAGCTGGTGAAATGATTAGTGGTACCAATCACACGTTCTCAACCCAGACCCTCATGGCCTACTTAAAGGCAGTTGTCGACTTTCCGGGGCCTGCGCACTCCCTTCTTTCTTATCCCTCCTTCTCTAGGCCAGCTGCCCTCACTTCCCTTTCTCTCTTCCTGCTCTTTCCTCCTATCTCCGTGGGAAAGGAGACCCTGGAAACCTCTGAGGGCCCTAGTCTGCTCCTCCAGGAACCCTAAAGCTTTAAAATGACCCAGGGGTTTTGAAAGCTGCTTTAGGGTCCCCTCAAGCTGACCCCAGGTATATTCTACATAAGGGTGATGGTAAATACAAAAAAGAGGGAGGGGCTTGGCGGTGCTTATGGGGTGATGGAGCCAAGGGCTTTTCTTTGGAAAGTGGGGCTGCTGGGGGTGAATAAGAGAGGGAGGGATGGAATAAGACAAGAGAGAAGGGTCAGAGGAGTTACCCTCCTCTTGGCCTGTTACCAGATTTCTCAAGGCTACAGGGGGGCGTTTGTTGAGTGACCTAAAAGGTCAAGTCAAGCCATGCCCTTGGGGCATGTGGAAGAGATGGCCCAGGGGCCTGGCATCTCTGGGGCCATAGACTAGTGGTCTGATCCTCTGAGCATTTGTCTGGCCTACCGGGGAAGGCTGGGCACCATCCCCATTTGCTCACTCAGAAAAGTAGCATCGAGCATCTGTTATCTACTGGGCTCTATGCTAGGTGCATAAGGTAGGTGGGGAGTAAGCAGAGCTTTGAAGGAAGAGAAGATGTACTGGAATGAAAATTAACAGGGGGAGCCTACCTTAGGATGTCAGAGGATGTGACACTGAAGCTGAGATGTGAAGAATGATTCGGGATGAGCAGAGCCAAGAGTGGGAGGAGAGGGAAAGGTGGGTCATGGATGGAGCCTCTGAGGCTAGCAGGAGGTTGGCTCTTGGGAGCTGAAGGAGAGCCCATGTAGCTGTAGAGAGGCCCGGCTGCTGGGGTATGAACAGCCTGGGCTTTCCGGGCCATGCTAGGGACTGTGGATTTTGTCCTTTGAACCACAGACAGGCATGCCCTTGCTGAGTCTGCTGCTCTCTGTCTGACTCACTGCTTGCCTGGGGCCTGCTCTACTGTGTCTGGCAGGGGCTGCTCCTGTGAACTGGTTTTCCAGGCTGTGTAGCTGGCTTATAGCAAGCAGGCTTGTAGCTGGTCTTAGCCAGTGGGAGACACTGGTAGGAGAGGGGGCCCGGAGGATCAAACTAGGGTACGTCTCCTTCTTCACCTTAGGCGGTGTTTTCTGACATTGGCTGCATCTCTTCTAGATTCCCAGTCCCCACTGAGTAGTTCTGCAGGAAGTCTAGGCCTGCCAGGTCTTCCTCTGCCCCACCAGCCCAGGGATGTGACTGGCTTCCTGTGTTTGCCGATCTCTGGGTTGTCCCCTTTTTCCTATTTGGTGTCTCAGCCTTCTTAAATGATCTCTGTTTCAAATGCTTTACTTACTGCATACTGACAGGTGCTAGGTCCTCAAAAGGCTTTACATACACTAATTCTTTAAATGTTCTATTAAAACTCTATGAAGTAGATCATACCCATTTTATAAAGAAGAAAATTAAGCCACAGAGAGGTTCAAGTACATAGCTAGTGAGTAGCAAAACTGAGTGTTGAACCAGTTAGTCCAGCCCCAGAGCTTGAGTTTTTAACCTCCATACTGCAGGTCTACACTCCGTGGGCCAGGTCTGAATAATTGACTGGACTAGCAAAACCCCACTATGAGCATGACTGTAGAATGAGACTGTAGTCTGAATCCCGGCTCCCCCTGTGATGGGTTCTGTGATCTTGCATAAGTCACTTCATCATGGTGAATTTCACATGTCCTTCTGTTGACAGGATAATAAGAAAATCTAAGTTCGTAAGGGTTTTTGTAGGATCAAATGAAGTGATACATATAAAGCATTTACCACAGCCTGGCATGTAGTGGGTGCTGGATAAGGGCTAGTTTTTATTCTTTTACACTCCTGTCCTGACCCAGGAGTCCAGTAGATGAGACTGGGCAACTGGATTCCACTTTGGGTGAGGCCAAGGCACCAGCAAGACTGGGGAAAGGCATCCTGAGCTCCATGACTCCTGGGTCTGAGGCCTCATCTCTAACAATGCCCTTGGGTGTCTAAGTTTTCCTATTGTTGGAAATGCAATTGGCTGTTGGAGATGCAGCCAATGTCAGAAAACACCGCCTAAGGTGAAGAAGGAGACGTACCCTAGTTTGATCCTCCGGGCCCCCTCTCCTACCAGTGTCTCCCACTGGCTAAGACCAGCTACAAGCCTGCTTGCTATAAGCCAGCTACACAGCCTGGAAAACCAGTTCGCAGGAGCAGCCTCTGCCAGGCTGTTGGCTGTCCCAGATTTTTGTGTTCTAGGGTAGGGTTGTTTTCCTAAAGTCTCATACTGGGCCTTCTCTTTCCATGGCTGTCTGTCTTGGGAGGACCTCCTTGTGGCCTGGGAGATTTTGCTAGACTGAGTTAGGCCAAGAACCCCCAGGTCCAGATTGTTGGGAAAATCCCAGCTTGCTGAGAACTTGAAGTGGTTCCTGTTTTGCCTTTTTGTTTTGAACCTCAACAGAATATGGAGCTCAGACACTCACACATGCACTCATTTGTACATGTACACACACACACACACACACACACTCTACTGAAATCAATGACCCAGCAGCAAACCTCAGTGAATTGCTGAGCCTTGAACAATTTCAGCCGACTGATGAAGATCCCAAATAATTTCTATTCTAATCTATGTTGCTTGACTTCTAAGGAGGTAATGGCCCCTTTGGTGACACACTGTCCTTTCTGTACACAATTTATGGCTGTGACTTGCCTTTTTGAACTGCTACAAAGTGTAGAGGAAAAACAGCCTTTGAATTACTACTAGCCATTCTCTGCGGAGATGCTGGGCCCCTGGCTCCCATCCTGGGCAGCCATGGTCGGGGCTGGGCTGGGAGGAGGGTGGTGGGAGAAGCAAGGATGAAATGGAAGGGGCTCTGAATTTGAAACCCTAAAGATGATAATGGTGTTAATAGGAATACTAACTAACATTTATTTGCTTTATAACTGTGAAGCACCTGACAAGCATTATTTCGATATAGGCTTGTTACAGGAGATGAGATTTTTGTTAGGTGACTTGTCTAGGCACACCCATTTAGTTAGCAGAAGTATTGTCATAGCTAACACCAGGCCTTCTGACTGCCATACAATATTTCTGGTGAGTGTGTGGGGTGAGGAGGTAAGCAGCAATTTGCTAAGGTGACTGGAGTCTTTCTGGATGCATAGGGCATGACTCAACGTCCTTTGTTTAATCCTTGAGTTGGTTTAGTCCTCGAGTCAAATTGTTCTTTGGCCTTAAACTGAGACCCAATCAGTTCTGGCCAGTCAAGTCCTAGGTGGTATCGGAAGATGATACAGGCTAAGAGTGGATTGATTTGGGTAAGTCTGTCATTTCCAGAAGACAACCCAGGGTAGGTGCTTTGCTGAGCCTGGGGAGTTTCTTAATCATTCTTTGAATCTCAACTCCTTCCTAATCTGTAAATGGGGTCGCAACAGTCAAGTCATGGTGAAAATTCGGTGAAATAATTATGAAAGACCTTTGTGAATGGGAAAGCACCAAAGAAATCTAAAGGAATCTTATTGTATCTTCCACCACCACCACCACCACCACTACCACCACCACCACCATCATCATCATCTTGTAAGAAGGAGAACATAAATCAGAAAGTACCAAAAGCATGGAGCAACATGCTTAAAGTTATCTGGGCAGGGGCGCCTGGGTGGCTCAGTGGGTTAAAGCCTCTGCTTCAGCTCGAGTCATGATCCCAGGGTCCTGGGATCCAGCCCCGCATCGGGCTCTCTGCTCAGCAGGGAGCCTGCTTCCTCCCCCTCTCTCTCTGCCTGCCTCTCTGCCTACTTGTGATCTCTGTCTGTCAAATAAATAAGTAAAATATTTATAAAAAAATTATCTGGGCAGCTTGTTTAAAATGTGGCCTCCTGGCCACACCCCCAGAGATCCTGGATCAGAAGTTCTCAGTGGAACCCAGAAATTTTTCTTCTCAATAAGCACTGATTTTATCATAGGCTGTCAAACTTTGAGAAACTGCCATAGAGCTGTAGGACAAATTAAAGAGATTATACCTCACACAAGATTTAGTTATGGCTATGAAGTCCATGGCAATACATGTACGTAGTCTAGAAACTTCAAGTGGGTTCATTGCAACATGTTCACTAGTGGATCAATCAATGTCAGAGGCAGAGTCACCAACAGTATGGTCCACCAAGCACCATCCAAGTGCAGGAGCAGCAGCCTTCCTGAGTTTTCTGGTCTTATTCTATTAAGTTTCAGCCACCTGAGGTGAGCTGTTAGAACTTAGAGGTCTAATATACCCTTGTGAACTTGGATCTTGATATTGAAACAGCAGTGTTTTGAGATAAAGGAAGGAAGTATTTATTTCTATTAACACAGTTCATCTACTTTATTAACCACAATTAAGTCACTCGAAATGAAGTTGAAGATTTTAGACTTGCGAGCTGGAGCAAATCCAACCTCTCCTGCCCCCCCACAAGTTTTCCTGGAAAGGGCACCTTCTGCAGCTCTTCTCCACCCTGCTTTCCTGAGCTGGTGCTACTCTGTTCCTGATTATTCCAAATTGCTCCTCAAGATGCGACTGGTGAATTGACTTTGCAGGTTGGCTCTTTAAGGGGCCAGACTAATTTTACTACAGAAAATAAGTGAGCTGTATATAAAGAAACCCACCCAAGCAAAATGTATAGTAGAATCCAGTGTGACCTGACAGTGAGATGTGGATTTATTTTGCTATAATCCATATGTGGCGTCAGGGACTATCTTGCAAATCCAATTTCTGTCTGCTGATTTGCATGGATGTTAGAAACCTCTTGGGGAAAAATACTGTAGCCATGTCTGAATTTGGGGTTCAGACATGACTGGTAAACTGCAAGTGGGAGTTGGGCAGCAGAGAACAAATTCCTGGGGGGACTTGAAGCCACCTATCTGGCTGGTAGGACTGCAGGTAGGGACTCAGAGGCATCCACAGCTCAGGGGCCAGACGAAGGTTTGGTGAGTGTAGGGGCTGTTATTTGAGATCCTCCTGCCCTGCTACTGTGGGGGCATACGCTTGTGCTGGGGAGGACAGGGCTTTTGGGTGTTCCTTTAAATTCTGTGGCTGGGGAAACTTGCAAGAGAGTGTAACTCAGAAGAAAAGGAACATTGATAATCTGGGACGGAACAAGGGTGGGAGGTAGCTTCAGGGCCGGCATGCCCAAACTCAGAGTGGTAACTGGAGCCGGTGAGGGGCGTAGTAAGGGAGGTGTGTTAGAGAAGATCAGTCAAAAATAGCCTGGGCTCTGATCTGAGAGAAGTGTGGCATGAGGCGTGGGACTCCCAGAGGTAGCATCATGGAATGTGGACCTGGAAGGGGGTTGGCCCCAGCCTTTCTGTGGGATGAGAGGGTGGGTGGTGCAGAACAAGAGAATAGCCATCCAGCTGGCCTCGTGAGATTGGGGTGTGTTGGCCTGCTTGGCCCAGGCTGGTGAAGCTGCTGTGGGCGGATTTGGCCACAGAGTATGATTTCCCTGCCAAATCCCCACTGGGCCTCTCCCTTCCCAATGCCTTTACCAGAAAGAGCAAGCTTTCTTGTTGTCTTAGTTTTGAAATTATCTGTTTGTACCTGGTGGTTCTGGGTTTCTGGGCTCTCTGGTACCCATACAACATAAGGAAAACCCAGACAAATAGCTGCAGTGTCATCCTTAAAGTCTCAAGATCCCTATCCAGCCCACTTTCTACTTCTAAGAGTAATTTTATGATTTTCTGTTGAATTATTTCCAGAGCATTTAGTTTTATCTTGAAGAAGGGAACAAAAGAAAGTGAGCCTATGGCACCCTATCTGGGAACCACCTCTCTGTCCTGGTCTGACCAGAGGAGTTGGCAGAGGAGCTGGTTCTCTGTCTGAAGCTGGAGAACAGCAGTTGAAGCTGTTGGTGGCATCACAGGCAAAGGCCTGGTCATCCGGAAGAGTGCTTAGAACTGTCTTAGGCACCTCTGTATTTGACAGGAGCCCCTGAGGCCGTTGCTGGAGTGGCTGGTGTTCTGGGTCAGAACCAACGTGTGCCAATGTCGCCATTCTCTGTGTCTCATCACTGAAGGAAGGTGGGATGATGAGATAGTTCAGTAAAACAATCCATCTGTCATGTGCACTTAGAGTCTTTGGGAATCATTTCCTCTAACAGAACCACAACCCAAGTCCCTACAGAGGTCTACAGTCATGGGGGCAACTGGGGAGCTGGGCTTATATTCCAGCAACCTTTCCATCAGCTAGAAAGGAGCCTGCCCCTTTGACTTCTGTGATTTATTTGTCTAACATTTTACAACCAAGTTTTTACCATTTGCCTGGCATGGTGTTTGATATTGTGAGGAGAGAGAGATGGGTGAGACAGTCCCTGACTTTGGGGAGCTCACCATCTAGTGAAAGGGACATCAGCACTGATGACAAGATGTGCTACGGTACTATCAAGAGGAACCAGGGGGAATTCACAGTGTTGTTAACCATTTGAGTTAACATTGAAGATGCCAGCAGGAGGTCCCCAAGAAGACAACTGAGAGAGGTAGAGGGGAGCACACCTAACCAAAGTCTTGGCTGAGAGGGTCTAAAAATGGAGTTTGAGGAAAAGGCTTTTCTTCCCAGGAGCTACAGTGGATTGGAAAGTTGGATCTAGATTTGACAGTAAAATTTCATTTGTTCATTGACACCATGGTTGAGAGAATGACAGGCAAGGTGTTAACTCTCCTTGAACCTTCCCTCTTGTGTCATTTTGGAAACTTCTGTTCTTGTTAATGGGTTTCTGGGCATCTCCAAGGAGGTACTGGTGTGAGTGGGACACTTGGGTGAGGGGCAGTTGTGGCTTTCCGTTGTCCTCAGCAGGGGGCTGCCAGTCATCTTGAAGTGAAGGCTGAGGGGAAACTGTCCTGCATGGTGTGAGCGTGTGTGAGGGTGGGATTGGAAGTATGCGTTGAAGTCTAAGTTGCTCTGAGATGGTCTTTTCCTCTCCGCTGTCTGGTTTCATGCCTGTACTTGTAGGTCTCCAATGAATGGGTATTTGATGTTGATTGCCATTGGGACATATATGACAAAGGCGGATTTGCTCCACACTAAGAAGATGAAGGAATCCATGTAAGTCTCCAGTACTAATAGCGGCAACTCTGTACACTCAATGCTCTTGGAGGGTTGTCCCCTGTGCCCATTAGTCCTTGCTTTGGTTGGGCTCAGGGAAGGCTCTGAAAAGAATTGGTTCCTTGAGCTCCTTCATTACCTGCCTCCTGGGCTCATCTTCTGCCATTTACCTCAGATCCAGTCATCCACAGATCTCTCATTCCTCAGTGCCTCTGTTCATGTGGTGTGTTCTGACTGGAAGGGGGTCCTTCCCACCACTGGATATCTCCTACTCATCCTTTCAAGCTTATGTCAAATGTTACCTCCTCCAGGAAGCCTTTCTTGATGCTCTTCAACTGGGTTACAGGATTTCCCTTTGTATTCCCCAACTCTGCTGTGCTTCCATCATAGTATTGTATGCAGCTGTTGCTTCTAAGTATATTCATTGCTTTACTTTTCTGTCTTTTCCCACTAGGTTGAGAGTTTCTTGAGAACAGATACTGTGTTTTGCTCATCTTTGAATTCCTAGTGCCTAGTAGGGGCTAAGCTTTGAGTCAGCACTCAACAAGTATGTGTGGAGTGCTTTCTCGGTGATAGACACAGCTTCTCTCCTGTTAAATGGGGGGCATGTGCAAGAGCCCAGAGGTTCAAAGAATCTTGATGCTCGTGGAAGAAGCCAGGGTACCTGGAGCATTGTGATCAAGGATCAGAGTGGTATGAGAAGAGACTGGTGAGGAAGGGGGGAGCTGACCTGTGCAGGGTGTCCTGCCCTGTAAGCCTAGGGAGCAGATGCCAATGCTAAATTCAAGGGATCATCTGATGGACCAAGTGTGCCGTAGATTCAATACCAGTAGGTGCTTATTCTGTGTCTTCTAGAATTTCAGGAGATTCTAATCACTCCCTTTTCAGAGAGAGAGGACAAATAGTAAAAGCTGATGGGATGGCAACTAAAATGATCAAAAGGGACGCAGGAGCAATTAGGGTTCTCAAATCTGGAATGATCAGGTTTGATAGAGGATGAGATGAAAGGTTAGCTGATCATGAAAGAGCGAGTGTATGTTGAAATCCCGACATCTTTGATCTAAATCCCTCCTTCTCCTCCATCCCTATAAAACTTGATGGGAGGGAATTTTAGGAGAACTAATGGGAATTCCTCTCTGCCTAGGCGTAGTATAAATTTATGCAACTCTTTATCCTCAAGAGATCTTGCACACGCTGATTGTATAAATAACTTCAAGAAGGGTTTAGAAATTTCAAAGATTGAAGTTCCCTAACAAGAGGAGTGGAGTTTAGTACTTGCGGACGCCATGCCCTGAACAAGCTCCTTGCTTTCTTGTCAGAGATCAGCTGCACCGAATCTTCCAGACCCAACAGCGGCCGATTCGCAGTTCATTTGGCTAGGCGGCTCTGCTGTTAGTTGAGTGTCCCACTCTGCAGGCACGGCAGAGCGTCCGGGTCTGTCTGTTCTGGGCCGTCTCTAAAAGGTGTCCTTGACCCATGGGCAAGAGTCTGTGTGGGCCCAACCCATGGGAAGGGGAGTGGGACTTGGTGACAAGCCTTGAATTTTAGTTCTAGTCCTAATTGTTTTTATCATGGTAAAATTCATATAACACAAATTTACCTTTAAACCATTACTAAAGTGTACAATTCAGGGGCATTTAGTCCATTCTCAATGTTGTCCAACCATCACCACTCTCTAGTTTCGGAACATTTCATCACCCCAAAAGGAAAGCTCATGCCTCTTAAGCAGTCACTCACCATGTGTCCCCCTCACCCCCAACCCTCATGCGATCACTAATCATCTTTCTGTCTTTATGGAATTTCTAGGATGAGTTTTACTTTCCAGGCCTATCTGGCTGACCAGGCATTGCCTCCTTTTCTAAATGTACCTTGCTCCATTTGTCTCCCCACTGATTGTCATAATCCAGGCACCCTGGCCTTTTGGTTTCCTAGAAATGTGATTTTTGGGTCTCATGACCTGTGTGTGTACACTCACCCCTTGGCCCTTGCCTGTGCTCTGGGTAAAACATCCCATCCAAGTCCACCCTGGGGCTCTGAGACTGGAATTGGCGCTCCAGCCTGAGTCCCGGAGGGGCTGGCCTGGCCCTGCGTGGGAAGGGATCAGAGACATGCGTGAAATCTCTCAGTAAGCTGCAGAACACAGTTTACCATATAGGGTTGGGAATCATTACCTGCTCTGGTAAGGGAGTTCCTCAGTAGTACATCTATGAGACTGGCTGCCTTTGGAACACAAGCATGGCCAGGTGCCATTCTCCACGAAAGTAACAAGATACGGCAGCCCCTGACACAGCCGGGGAGAACTGAACTGCTGCTTTGGCAGCACCAAGTTTTCTCATTGCGGTGGACCTGGTGCCTTATCTGTCATCTTGGAGAGGACTGCAGGGTGCGAGTGGATGGTCTGCTGGGCCTGGAGTCCTGATTCCTGCAGACTCCTACGACCTTCATGGAGCATAATGAGGACCAAAGCGTGCATGTGAAAGAACTCTGGAATGGGGCACATTGGTGCCCAAGCCCCAAGGCAGGATGTATAATTCCAAGTTTCCAGCTCTTGGCCAGCCCTCTCCAGCCAGAATATGTGGTGGGTGGGAGGGGCTGGATGGTGATCTCGGAGTCTTTCATTCACTCACTTATTTATTCGCTCATCGTTTAGATCTATATTATTCAATATGGTAGCCACTAGCCACACGTGGCTCTTGGACACTGGACACGTGTTAGTCCAAGTTGAGATGTGCTGTAAATGTGAAATGCACACTAGATTTCAAAGACTTATTACAAAGAACGTAAACAACTCATGAATAATTTTTAAAACTATTGGTTATAAGGGAAATAATAGCATTTTGGATATATTGGGTTAAATAAAATACATTATGAAAATTAATTTCATTGCTTTCTTTTTACTTTTTGTAATGTGACTACTAGAAAATTTATAATTTCCTATGTGATTTACATTATATTTCTGTTGTAAGGGGCTGATTTAATCATATCTGTTCCTTTGGAAGAAAGGGGGTGTGAGGCTGACAGATCTTGGTTAAAAAGCAAGCCCAGCCTGGGATTTGCCCCTTTGAATAAAATCACAGAGTGGGTGAAGCTGGTCCACAGGTCCCTAGACAGGGACTGGGTACCCCAAATCATGAATGGAGGATTTCATTACAAGCCTCTCTTGAGGGACTTAACACAATGTTTATGATTGATTAAGGCACTAAAGCTGTTCATTATTTATGTTTTCTGGTTTGTACTTCCGTGCGTCTGAATAGCGTGGGAATAAGAACTGAATAAATTACCCAGTGATGTGAGAATTCATGTAACCCACAACTCCAGTATGCTATATATGTGTGTGAGTGTGTGTGCACATTTTAATGAGATGCAATTTTGTTTCAATTTGGGAAATCCCCAAAGCTCCCCTGCTTTGTTTTCTCTTGACTCTAAAGTAGCAGTTTTCCAGGCAACAGCAAAAGGAGAGATGACATGAACACATCTGGGCACAATGCTTCCAAAGTCTTTCCGGGGTTTTCTTTCCTGGGGAGCTTTCTGCTGGAGCACATGCCCTCCTTACACTTTAGAATTGTGGTCTTTGTTCTTTCCTTGTCTCTGGTCGGCATTCCCTGTGGTGGGTCTTTAAGACAGCACACAGTCAAACCAGAAGCCCTTGGCATTGCACGAGGACATCTCAAAGCTCCATTTGCAGGCACACAGGTAAGAACTTCCAGGTTCAGTGTCTGAAAGGCTGTAAGGCAGAGGGGAGAGATCTGGGCACTGCAAAGGATGTTTCACTGGCCCTTAGGCACTGATTCATTCATACATTCGTTTAGCAGCGTATGGGGGACACATGCTCAGCTAAATGTTGGGGAAACCGGAATGAATCGTTTGTTCCTTGCCCTCAAATCATTCTACTGGATGAGAGAACTGTAGAAACCAAATTACAATTCAGTACTGCTGCTTCTGGGAGGGAGGAACAGATGTACTTCCCCCTATTTGTCCTGTTGAGTACAATGAAAAATCCTGCATATTATATATGAAACAAACATAAGTAGACTTTGAAAGGTCGAGGGAAGAAGGCACATTGTTGAAGGGCTCTTGGGACCCGAGAAAAGACCAGTCATGAATTCTCCAGGTTTTCTTATTGTCTGGTATATCCCACACTTGGAGGTGCAAAAACCAACAATCCAGACAGGACAATAGGCACAGAGAGATAAAGGAACCCCAACAAAAGCCTGCTCTTTAGTTAAAGACCCAGGAAAGAAAACTTTAAGCAATGACTTCTGTACTCCAGACAAACAGCACAGTAGAGGCTCTAGCCTGTCCCCACCAGCAAAAGCTAGACTCCCATTCTTGCCAGGCTGGAATGGGGTACACCGGTCCTCCTTGGGTGTTGTAGGCTGGGACCTAGTGAACCGTGAGGACTCGCATCACGCATCACCACCCAGTGTACACAGCGCCGCTCCCTCTTTGTGGTGTCAGGAAAGACCACCTAGAGAGAACTAAGGAGGTACTTCCCTGCACTCCCCCAGCCAGGGTGGTATTAGTGGAGGCTAAGTGGGGCACCCACACTCCCCTGCTGTAAAGGCACGCCCCCCCCCCCCGCCCACAACCTGAGTCTGGGCAGGGGACCTGGACTTCTACCTCTGCCTAGCAGTAAAGAGCCAGTGCCTCCCCTTCACCTTCTAGAGTGGTTTCAGAGGAAGGTAGAATGAGGAAATGTATCCAATTTGAACAAGAGAGATAGAAAAGATTGAAAAAATAATGAACAGTGTCAGGGACTTGTGGGACAATAGCTATAACATTAGTTTACTGGAGTCCCAGGAGATTAGAAGAAAGAATTTGAGGAGATAAAGGCTGAAAACTTCCTAAATTTCATAAAATTTGAATCCTAGAGATTCAAGAAGGTGAGTGAACCCCACGTGACAAAAGCCAATCTCAAAAAGATTATACGCGGTATGATTTATTTTATAACATTATAGAAATGAGAAAATTATGGAAATGGAGGACAGATTAGTGGTTCCCCGGGACTAAGGGAGGTGGTGGGAAGTGGATGTGTCCAAAGAAGGGCAACACCAGAGATCTTGTGGTATAAGTGTTCTGTATTTTGATTTTATCAATGTTGGCCCTCTGGTGGCGATGTTGTAGGGTGGTTTTGTGAGATGCTACCATTGAGGGAAATGGTCCCCTTGTAACAGGTGCATGTAACTGTATGTGAATTTACAATTCTCTCAAAATAAAAAGATTAGTTAAAGGAAATAAATATAATTCAATTTGGTAAGTGCTATCATAGAGTGATTTATAAAATTCTTTGGGAGCTCTGAGGATGGGTCGGTTACTTCTTTATGGAGGAATTGGTGAAGGTATCACAGAGCTACCAGCGGGGTCTTACAGAAAGAACTTCCACCTGTCATCTTTCATATTTTTCACCTTCGTACTGAATTCCTTTGTGCTGATTTCACTGTTTATTTATTGATGGCTCATTAAAGGCTAGGCATTGTGTTAAACATAAACATGTGCATAGTCTAAACAAATTTTGTACAATAATTCTGGCAGACAAGTACTATTAATTACAGATAAGGAACTTGTTAAAGAGGTTCAGACACTTTATTAGGGTCACTTGAATGGCAAATGGTAAAGTCAGGTTTCATACCTTAGTCTGTCTCAGACCACTATTTATATGGCCACTGAGAGGGCTCATTTGTCATTTGTTATTTAAAAATTTTTCCTCTTTGTTCTTTCCTTTTGCTCTTCTTCTGTCTCCTTTTGAGCTAATAGTTTTAAATATTTTACTCTATATTCTCTACTTGCCTTATAGCTTATACATTCTTGTATTTCTAAACAAGTCTTTTTTTCTGGGAATTATAATATGTGTCCTTAAATTAATCACAGTCTAACTGAAATTGATATTATACTATACTTTGTTTAATGTAAGGTGTTTTTTTTTAAGATTTTATTTATTTACTGACAGAGAGAGAGAGAGATCACAAGTAGGCAGAGAGGCAGGCAGAGAGAGGGGGGAAGCAGGCTCCTTGCTGAGCAGGGAGCCCAATGTGGGGCTTGATCTCGGGACCCTGAGGTCAAGACCTGAGCCAAAGGCAGAAGCTTAACCCACTGAGCCACCCAGGTGCCCCTAATGTAGGGATCTTATAAAAAATTTAATTCTATTTACTCCTAATGTCCTTTGTTCTACTGTTGTCATATATTTAAATCTACATATTTTTATAACCCTCGCAATACTTTATTATTACTTTGCTTCTGTCAATTTTCTTATAAAGACCCTGAAAAATAATGAAGAAATTTACCCATATATTTATGATTTCTAGTGCTCTTTCTTCCTTCTTGTACATCCAGATTTCCATCTGGTGTCACTTTTTAGCCTAAACAGTCTTCCTTTAGCATTTCTTGTGGTGTGGGTCTTTTGGTGATGGATTCTTTCTGCTTTCAGTGATATGAAAATGTCTTTATTTTACCTTCTGTTTTGAAGGATTTTTTCACTGGATATGGAACTTCTGTTAAAGGTTTTTGCTCTTTATCCTTTCAGCTCTTTAAAGATACTTTTGTGTTTTCTATTCTCCATTTTTTTCTGATAAGCAATAAGTTGCTATTCTTATTGGCTGTTTGTCTGTTTGCAGTGTGTCTTTTTCTCTGGCTGCTTTAGAGATTAAAAAAAAATTTTTTTAACAATTTAATTATGATACATCTCTGCGAGATTTTCTTTGTATTTATCCTGTGTAGGTTTTGCTGAGCTTCTTAGAAGTTTGGGTTAATGTTTTATCAGATTAAGAAAAATTTTGCCCGATATTTTATCACTTTTTTCCTGACAAAATTTTTAAACAAAATATGTTTGATTTTTCCTTTTCTTCAGATTCCAACAAGACTCAGCATGGTATTATTATTAATTCTGCCTTTTTTAAGTTATGGATTTCTTCTGCATTAATTTTGATTTGTTTAAATACTGCTTTATATTATTTTGACTACTGAGTTTTTGGACAACTCATTAATTTTTTACACCCAAAGCAAGTGCTTCTACTTATCTCATCTTAGCCCCATCCCTTTCTCTTATTTACTTAAGTGCTCTTTCCAATACCTTTGTTGTCTGAGGGTCTATTTCTATTGACTATTTTATTTGTTATCTGTCACATTTTCCTACTTTATTGTATATCCAACAATATTTGATTATATTCTAGAGACTCTTTTTTTTAACATTTTATTTCTTTATTTGACAGAGGGAGAGAGGGAGAGATCACAAGTAGGCAGAGAGGCAGGCAGAGAGAGAAGGAAAAGCAGGCTCCCCGCCAGAGCAGAGAGCCAGATGCAGGGCTCGATCCCGACCCTGAGATCATGACCTGAGCCGAAGGCAGAGGCTTAACCCACTGAGCCACCCAGGCGCCCAAGACTCTGTTTTCTTACTCTCAAGAGTGTTAAGGTGGCTCTATAAATCACTTAATCACTGGCAGATCACTTCAATTTGTGGAGACATGATTTTAGTTTCTCTCAGTTGTCTCTATTTCAGTTTTTCCCTAAGTTTGGGACTCAAATGCAGTCTCTTATTCAAGGTAAGGCTTGTGGGCTTCAAAAGAAAGGCTTCTGGAGTTTGCCAAAGACTTCTAAATATGGTGTTTGAACACTAAACTCTGTCTTCTCCGCATGAGGTAGCTGTTGGAATATCTTTGTTAAGGACTGAATGTTGTGTCCCCATCAGATTCATAATATAAAACCCTGATCCTCAAGGTGATGGTGTTTAGAGGTGGGGCTGTTTGGAGGTAAGTCAGTCATGAGGGTAGAGTTCTCATGAATGGGGTTAGTACCCTTATAAGAAGAGGAAGAGATTAGAGGTCTTTCTCTTTCTGTCACATGAGAACACAGTGAGAAGATGTCTATAAACCAGGAGGAGGGCTCTCACCAGAAACCAAATATACCTCCAGCTGCCCATACAATGAGAAATACATTTCTGTTGTTTAAGGAACTCAGTGATATTTTTGTTACAGCAGACTGAACTGACAGAGACAATCTTCTCACCTCTAACTTACCAGTTATAGCTTTCTCCTGGATTTCTTAGAACCTCGTTCAATGCACTAGCAGTTCAGAAGTCAGCTAATATTTTGAGGGCAGTTTTTATATACATTTTATGGCTTCCCCTTTGGTGCCTCACTCTTTTCAATTTCCCTTCTCAATTTCTGGTCATTGTGACAACTCTACACTTTAATCTGACTTTGCAGCCCTGTAAGATTGTTGTTTCCTTTTGAGCTCTATTTCTTATGTGCCATGTGGACATGTGGTCTGTCTTCAGGAGAAAAAAAGCCAGTTAAATGCAATTATTACTTCTATGGATTGGATATGTCTCTCAGAATTCATATGTTGAAGACTTAACTTCCAGTATGTCAGAATTTGACCTTATTTAGAGGCATAGAGGTAATCAAGTTGAAATGAAGTCTTAGGGTGGCTCCTAATCCAATATGACTCCTGTTCCTCCCAAAAGGGGACATTTGGACACAGACACACACATACATAGGGAAAGCTACTCATAAAGATGAAGGAGAGATGGGGGTGATGTATTTGTAAGCCAGGAGATGCCAGAGATCACCAAAACCACCAGAAGCTAGGGGAGAGACATGGACCAGAATTTTTCTCACAGTCCTAAGAAGTACCCAATCCTTCTCATATCTTGATCTCTAACTTCCAGCCTTCGGAGCAGTGAGACTCTAGTTTCTGCCCACTTTTGGTCACTCTCTAGTCCTTCAAATAGTTATATCTTAAAAAAATATTGTCCCAAGTTTATAATTGTCATTGGCCCAGAGGTTAGATTGATTTAGCTACTCCACTATTACCAAAACCTGGAAGTCCATGAGCTAACTTTTCAGTCTTCCTTGAGTCCATGCTCAGCAACCTGCAAGCCAATATTGTTTACCCCTGAATCTAGTTCAGGGTCCCAGATCCCATTCTAGGGTCTGATACCCCTGCCCCCTGATGGTTTATAAGAAAAATTAGGACACTGTTTAGGGGTCTAATAGTCAAGTCAATTGGTTATGACTGATCTTAAAATATTCTAGGTGAAAAACTCATTTTTCTTTTCCTGGGAGTATTGCATAGGACTTCAGTTGAGCCACTATTCAAGTACTTGTACAAATGAAAAGGTGCTCTCTGTGGAAATCTGATCTTACCTGTATGTACTTCTGCAGGTGGTTCTGCAAACCACTTTCATGCAGGTGAGTGTAGATTCATATGTTTATGTACATGCATGTTGGTGTATTAGAGTGGAGCTAGAAGACTCCCTATTTGGAAAAGAATACAAATTAGGCTTTTTGTGTTTAATAACACTTCAATTTTCCTTAAAATAGATTGCCCCCTTTTAGTCAATAATTGAACATATCTATTAACTTAGAGCGCTTACCTGTTAAATCTCCTGGAAGTAGCCTGACAAGGACCTTGGAGAGTTAGTCCACAGGTCATTAACCATCAATTCTTCTGGATTCTCTAAATTCACTCTCTCTTTAGTGAATTCTATTACTAGAGAGACACACTCTATACTATATTACTTTCGCTTCCCATAGAAGTGTCTTTTCAGTGAACAGTGATATAATATTATGTCTTCAGTTTCCATCCAGTGTTAATAACAGAAAGAGTGATATGAAGAATATTCTGCAACTTTTGTATAACTACTGTTGAAGATACTGTTCATTATATTGTTCAGTATCTTATATAAAGTCCTAGAAGAATGGCTCCCATATTTTTCTTTTCCTTCCCTCTTTTTTTTTTTTAAGATTTTATTTATTTATTTGACAGAGAGAGAGGGAGCACAAGCAGGGAGAGTAGTAGGCGGGGGGGAGAGAGAGAAGCAGGCTCCCTGTTGAGCAGGGAGCCTGATGTGGGACTCAGTCCCAGGACTCTGGGATCATAACCTGAGCTGAAGGGAGTTGCTTAACCAACGGAGCCACCCAGGCGTCCCCACCCATATTTTTCTTTTTAACTCCAAATAAAAGCTTATGTGGAAACTTAATGCCTTAAAATAGGTAAATATGGTTGAAATGAAAGCTGGAGACCCTCGAGCTGTGTCTTCCTTCTTCCTCCGTTTTTCTTTCTCCACCTCCTTCTTACCCAGTACCTCACATTCCCCTACACTGTCATTTTTTAAAGATCTCCTCTGAACATAGTGTAAAAATAATTAATGTTAGCTTAAGGTGGATATCATTATAGGAATTTATGCTAAGACAGACTTCATCTCATCTCACAAGTAGTTGTGTTTATTTTCATATAGCCCAGATTTGTAACTGTGTTTCTTTTCTTGCCTTGAACGACAGGAAATTCAGATAAGTAAGATGCTCAAATTTAACATTTATTCTTGTCTTAGAATAGATGCCCCAATTTGCCTCATTGTTTTTCAACCAAAGGTGTAAAGGGTTGAATTTTTAAAATCCCCAGTTCAAGGTATGTTATCATCCCAGAGTTGTTTGTATATGAATTTGCAGGCATATATTTATTTACTCATTCTTATTATCTTTGAATTCTGTTCTCATTCCTCATTTCCTCCACTACCACCTCCCCCATATACAACTCTATTACAATAGAATTAATGTATAACTTTCTCTTAGGATATGTTCCCACAGAAGGTATTGTTTTTTGTTTGTGTGTATTATATATATGATATATACAAAATATATGATATACACAGAAATTTATTTCATACATTTCTCACCATCCACTATGTTTCCAAGACCCGTATGCAGTTCTCTGTGTAAACATAATTACTGCTTTCAGCTACTGCATAGTACTGTATGGTGAGTATCCACCACATATTTTATGTCCTCTTTCCTGGTGACATACACTCAGGTTGCCTCCAACTCTTAGTCACCATAAATAGCATTGCAACTTGTATCCTTATGCATATCCCCCTTTGTCGCTGTACAAGTATTACTGTAGGATATAGACATTGGAGTGGAATTTCTGGGTCATAGCATATGTATCTGTTTATTTTCACTGGGTATTGGCAGACTGTTCTTCAGAATGGCTGCACCCATCCACATTCTCACCAGCAGTGAAAGGATAGTCGTTTCTCCAAATCCTCAACAACTCTTGGCGTTATTCATTTTTATGTTTGCCAATCTGTAAAATATTTTTCATTGCTGTTTTAATTTGCATTTCTCTTTCTTAATTATATTGAGTAGATATGCTTCATATGCTTATTTTAGATTATTTTGGATTTCCTGTCTATAAATGGCCTGTTTGTATCTCTTATCCATTTTCTGTTGCTGTTGGTGTTTTTGGTTATTGATTTTCAAGAGTCCCTTATATATTCTAGATTTATTATTTCATAGAAATAATGTGAGCTACATAATCTTCCACTAGCCACATAGAATAAAATAAACCAATAAAATTATTTTTAATAATGTATTTTATTTATGTATATATATTTATAATATATCTAAAATATTGTCATTTCAACATATAAACAGCCAGTTTTTTTTTCATATTAAGTCTTCAAAGTCCAGTTTGTATTTTAAACTTATGGTATCATTCAATTTGGACTAGCCACATTTTGAGTGCTCAGTAGCCACTTGTGGCTAATGGCTACTGTATTAGACAGTGAAGCTGTAGTTATGAACTATTTTTTTAGTTTTACACATTGCAAATATTCTCTTCCATTTTGATACCTGGCTATTAACCTTTTTTTGAAGAGATATTTTTCCTGGTCTAATATATGGTCATTTTTTATAAATCTCTATATGTACTTGAACATAGTTATTCTGTTGTGTATGAGATTTTTTCTCCATAAACATGCTTTACATTTCTATATCATAATAATTTTATTGGATTGTCCTATCAGTTTTTGAGAGGAAGAGATGTAAAATCTCCCACCACGATTGTGATTTTGTCAATTTATTCTTGTAATTCTGTTTCCTTTATACATTCCAGGCTATTTTGTTTATGATCTTCTTGGAGATTGCTTATTTTATAAATATCAAATGTTCCTCTTTGCCTCATTAAATGTTTGATACTTAAAAATACCACTACATTAGCTTCATTTATTATTTCTTGGTGTATCTTTTTTCCATGACTTTATTTTAAAGCTTTCAGTTTTATTTCATTTTATGTATGTTTCTTTTCTTTCTTTAAAAAAAATGTCAAATAACTCTTTAACTGAAGATAACAAAACAGCTACTGCAGATCTTTCTCCTTTTCATGGAAGTAATCCCCCCTCAGATATTGAGATATAATTGATATATAACATTCTATTAATTCAGGGGCGCCTGGGTGGCTCAGTGGGTTAAAGCCTCTGCCATTGGTCATGATCTCAGGGTCCTGGGACTGAGACCTGCTTCAGGCTCTCTGCTCAGTAGGGAGCCTGCTTCCTCTTCTCTCTCTGCCTGCCTCTCTGGCTACTTGTGATCTTTCTCTGTCAAGTAAATAAATAAAATCTTTAAAAAAAACCCACATTCTATTAATTCAAAGGTGTACAACACCATAGTTACACACTGCACACATACACATTATGAAATGATTACCATAGTAAGTTTAGTTAACATCCATCATCTTACATGGTTATAATTTTTTTCTTGTGATGAAAACTTTTAAGATCTATTCTCTTAACAAGTTTCAAATATATAATACAGTATTGTTAAATATAATCACCATGGTGTACATTCTATTCCCAGGACTTACTCATATTATAACTGAAATTTTGTATCTTTTGACTACCTTCACCCATTGCCATCCTCCACCCCCTACATAACTCCCTGCTTATGGCAAACACTAATCTGTTCTATGTATCTGTGAGTTCAGTTTTTCAAGATTCCACATATAAATGACAGTATACAGTATTTGTCTTTTTCTGTCTGACTTGTTTCACTTGGATATTAGCTTTTTGGATGCTAACAAAAGATAAATCTCTTTTACTACACAGACTTCCATAATTTTTACATTTAATTTTTTTCTTTTGTTTTACATAGTCCTAATTTATATACTAGGAAGCATATTTTTCACTCAGGGTATCTCTTTTTCTGTGTTTATCTCTCTTATGCACTCTGATATAAAATTGTTTTGGTAGAAACTTCCTTAGAATGCACTTCTGAAATGCTTATATCTCTTGAAGAAAAAATGATATCAATTGGGATCTATACTTTTGGCAAGATAGAAAAACAGGGCTCTGACTTTTGTTAAACAAATGAGGAAAAGGAATACATATGTATACACACACATCTATAAATGCACACACACATTCATCTATAGGTAAATGTGTATATAAATGAAGCCACAGTTTTCAAATCTTTGGACTTCTGGTAACAAAGGACAGTGAACTCTGAGAGATGGGAAACAATGTAATCTCTAGGATTTCCACAGATTCTACCTAGAGAGAGATTTCAGGTTGCAGCGTGGAGAGGGGGATACTACATGGAGATCAAGGGTTTCTCTAATTGTGCATTTGGAGGTAGGAGTTGGGGGGTGCCTAAGAAGCTAGGTCAGGGAAACTTGCAGGAGGGGAGAGTAGTAAATAGCAGAGAGAAAAAGAGACAGATGGATCAATAGATTGATAGAGTGCTCTAAAGGTTTTTAGTAGGTCACTCACGAGTCTACAGAACATGTGATGAGGAAATTATTGAAGTGGAGACAGAAATGAATGAGCAAATACCAAGTTCACACAGGGCCAAGTGTAGTCTTGTTCCCACTGGAAACATGGAAAAATTTACTCAATTTAGTGAGCACTGAGTAGAGTAATTGAAAGGTCTTTGCTTCATTAATTGGGAAAAATTATACCTAGAGTAAACATTAGGCTAGTCTTTCTTAACAAAGCTTAAAAGGAAGACCCAGGAGGTTAAAACTATTTCTATTAATGTAACTGCATCTCTGTATCTTAGACCAAAAGTCAATAGCAAAAAATAAAAAAAAAATGCAATATCTAATGATGTATAACTGACAATGTCTAATGCCCAATAAAAAAATTACTAGGTATGAAAAGAAGCAAAAAAGAAGCCACAATGATGAGCAAAATTAATCAATATAGACTGACGTAGAAATAATAGATGACAAATTAGTAGATAGAGATGTTAACACACTTTCTGTATTGTATTTTATATATTCAAGAAGCTTGAGGTAAAATAGGGAATTTTCATTAGAGACATGAAATATATATATTTTTATATTTTTAAAAGATCAAAATAGAACTTCTAGAAACAAAAAATATAATCCACTATCTATAAAGAATTCAACACCCGAAACTAGATAATGATGTCAAAAAATGGGCAGAAGACATGAACAGACACTTTTCCAAAGAAGACATACAAATGGCTAACAGACACATGAAAAAGTGTTCATTATCATTAGCCATCAGGGAAATTCAAATAAAAAACTGCATTGAGATACCATCTCACACCAGTTAGAATGGTCAAAATTAACAGGACAGGAAACAACAAGTGTTGGAGAGGATGTGGAGAAAGGGGAACCTTCTTACACTGTTGGTGGGACTGCAAGTTGGTGCAGCCACTTTGGAAAAATGTGGAGATTCCTCAAAAAATTAAAAAGAGAGCTACCCTATGATCCTGCAATTGCATTACTAGGAATTTACCCAAAAGATTCAGATGTAATGAAATGAAGGGCCATAGGTACCTCAATGTTCGTAGTAGCAATGGCCACAATCATCAAACTGGAAAAAGCCAGGATGCCCTTCAACAGATGAATGGATAAAGAAGATATGATCCATATATACAATTGAGTATTATGCCTCCATCAGAAAGGATGAATACCCAACTTTTGTATCAACATGGATGGGACTGGAGGAAATTATGCTGAGTAAAATAAGTCAAGCAGAGAAAGTCAATTATCATATGGCTTCACTTACTTGTGGAGTATAAGGAATAACATAGAGGACATTAGGAGAAGGAAAGGAAAAGTAAATTGGGGGAAATCAGAGGGGGAGATGAAGCATGAGAGACTTTGGATTCTGAGAAACAAACTGAGGGTTTTTGAGGGGAAGGGGGTAGGGGGATGGATAAGCCTGGTGGTGGGTATTAAGGAGGGCACATATTGCATGGAGCACTGTATGTGGTGCATAAACAATGAATCTTGGAACACTGAAAAAATAAAATTTAAAAAGTAAACAGCAAAAAGATATAATGTTGGACATGAGGAACACACTAAGATTAGACAGTGTAAAAAAAAAGATTTATGAAAAGGTCATAATAGGAACTATTCAAAACAAAACACACAGAAAAAGACTGAAAAAAAAAACCAAAACCCAGACCCAGAATATCAGTGAACTGTGGGATGATTTCAAGCTGTCTAATATATGTGTAAGTGGAATCCACAAAGTAGAACAGAGGTGGAGGGGATGGAAACATAAAAATATTTGAAGATATAATAGCCCTGAAATCCTAACATAAGAAACATAAAGAAAACTAGAGCAAGGCATATAAACAAATTAGTTAAAACTAGTTGTAAAGAGACAATCTTAAAAGTAGGCAAGAAACTGCCTCTCTGCCTACTTGTGGTCTGTCAAATAAACAAATAAAATCTTAAAAAAAAAGACACATTACATACTGAGGAATAAAGAGGGCAACAGACTTGTCATGGGAAATAATGTAAACTACAAGAAGTGAGACAATGTTTTTACAGAACTCATGGGAAAAACTATTAATCTAGCATTCTTTACCAAATAAAAGTATCTTTCAAAAATACAGGTAATGTAAAGAAAATGTCAGGTATATATATAGCTGGAGGAATTAATCACTGGCAGACCTGAACTACAAGAATTAGGTGGAAGGAAAATGGTGCCAGTGAATATTTGGATCTACACAAGGAAATTAAGGGTACTGGAAATGGTAAGAATGAGGATAAATATGCCTTTTTTTGGTATTGTTTAAATATCTCTTAAGATAATTGTTTAAAGCAAAAATAATAGTTTTGTGTATTTTTGGACATATGTTGAGATCAATATGTGACAAAATGGCATGAAGATGGGGAAAGAAATAAAATTATACTATTGTATGTTTTAATACCATACATGAATTGATATATCATTTGAAAATAGAGATAAATTAAAAATGTATTATTTTAACCCTAAAACAGTAACTGAAAGGCCTTGCTTACAGCTAATAAGCTAGAGAGTAAGATAAAATGGAATTATAGAAGCTACTCAGTAAGACAGGAGGCAGGAAATGGGAACCAAAGATTAGATAGAACAAAGAGAAACAAAAGCAAGATGGTAATTAAAGGCCAATCATATCAATAATCACATATAATGTAAATGATCTAAAGAGCCCAATTAAAAGGCAGATTATCAGATTAGATAAAAGCAATATCCAACTCAGTATACTCTACATATAAGAAGCCAACATTGAATATAGGGACATGAATGGTAAAAGGATGAATAATACACCATTCTAAAATGAATGAAAAGTTGGAGTGGTTCTACTAATATGAGACAAAGTAGGGTTCACAGAAAATATAGTGATACAGGTGGTTATTTATATGATTCATAATGATAAAGTGTTAGTCCATTAATCAGACATTATAATTCTAAATACTTATGCACCTAATAACAAAGCTTCAAAACATAAAACAACCACAAGGAAAAAAATAGGTGAATCTACAATTCTACATGGAGACTTTAGCATTATTTTATTTTATTAATAATTGATAGGACAAGTGGAAAATCAGTAAAAATGTAGAAGACTACTTTAGTCAACATACTAAATTGGCCTAATTGATATTCACAAAATACTATCAAAAGCAAAATGCACATTTTTTTTCAAATGCTTATGAGATTTTTATCAAAATAAGTCATATTCTGGGCCACAGAGCCAATCTCAATATATTAAAAATAATTCAAAAAGTACAATGTATATTCTTTTGCCACAGTGGACTTACATAGAAATCAATAACAGAGAGATCTTTGGAAAATCTCCAAATATTTAGAAATTAAAATGACATACTTGCAAATAACATATGGGTTAAAAGAGTAGTAAAAAAATTAGAAAGTATCTTGAACTGAGTGAAAATATAAACACAACATGTCAAAAATGTAAAATGTTATCAAAACAAAGTTATATTAAAGTATTACAAAGCCATAGATCAATATCTTAGAAACATAGGTGAAAGAGTCCTTTGAGACAGACATGAAAAAAAATCTATAGGACTTAAAAAAAAAGTTCCTAAACAAATTTAAGAAATCAAAGCAGGAAAAAATATACAGTGGAAAAAAGACAGTCTCTTCAATAAATGGTGCTGGGAAAATTGGACAGCTATATGTAGAAACTCGACCATTCTCTTACACCGTACACAAAGATAAACTCGAAATGGATAAAGGACCTCAATGTGAGACAGGAATCCATCAGAATCCTAGAGGAGAACATAGGCAGTAACCTCTTTGATATC
>PISX010012832.1:0-59174 GCA_004024625.1 Mellivora capensis
TTGATGGCTGCAAGGTATTCCATCGTGTATATATACCACCTCTTCTTTATCCATTCATCTGTTGATGGACATCTAGGTTCTTTCCATAGTTGGGCTATTGTAGACATTGCTGCTATAAACATTCGGGTGCACATGCCCCTTCGGATCACTACGTTTGTATCTTTAGGGTAAATACCCAATAGTGCAATTGCTGGGTCATAGGGTAGTTCTATTTTCAACTTTTTGAGGAATCTCCATGCTGTTTTCCAGAGCGGTTGCACCAGCTTGCATTCCCCCCAACAGTGTAGGAGGGTTCCCCTTTCTCCACATCCTCGCCAGCATCTGTCATTTCCTGACTTGTTAATTTTAGACATTCTGACTGGTGTGAGGTGATATCTCATTGTGGTTTTGATTTGTATTTCCCTGATGCCGAGTGATGTGGAGCACTTTTTCATGTGTCTGTTGGCCATCTGGATGTCTTCTTTGCAGAAATGTCTGTTCATGTCGTCTGCCCATTTCTTGATTGGGTTATTTGTTCTTTGGGTGTTGAGTTTGATAAGTTCTTTATAGATTTTGGATACTAGCCCTTTATCTGATATGTCATTTGCAAATATCTTCTCCCATTCTGTCAGTTGTCTTTTGGTTTTGTTAACTGTTTCCTTTGCTGTGCAAAAGCTTTTGATCTTGATGAAATCCTAATAGTTCATTTTTGCCCTTGCTTCCCTTGCCTTTGGCAATGTTCCTAGGAAGATGTTGCTGTGGCTGAGGTCGAAGAGGTTGCTGCCTGCGTTCTCAAGGATTTTGATGGATTCCTTTCTCACATTGAGGTCCTTCATCCATTTTGAATCTATTTTCGTGTGTGGTGTAAGGAAATGGTCCAATTTCATTTTTCTGCAAGTGGCTGTCCAATTTACCCAACACCATTTATTGAAGAGGCTGTCTTTTTTCCATTGGACATTCTTTCCTGCTTTATTGAAGATTAGTTGACCATAGAGTTGAGGGTCTATTTCTGGGTTCCCTGATAACTAGTGGTACTGAGCATTTTTCCATGTGTTTGTTGGCCAACTGTGTGTCTTCTTTGGAAAAATGTCTATTTTGCTCATTTTACTTGGCTTTTTTTTTCTCTCCTTTTGGTGTTGAGTTGTATAAACTTGTTAGATATTTTGGATATCAACCACTTGTCATATCATTTGCAAATATTTTCTCCCATTTATCTTATTCCATTTGCCTTTTTGTTTCATTGATTTTCTTTGCTATGCAAAAGCTTTTTATTTTGGTAGAGTCCCAATAGTTTTTTCTCTCTCTCTTTTTTTTTTTTTTTGCTTTTGTTTCCCTTCCCAGAGGAGGCATATCCATATATATGTTGTTTATGCCCAAGAGATTACTCCCTATGTTTTCTTTTAGGAATTTTATGTTTTCAGGTGTCCCATTTAGGTCCTTAATCTGGCTTAAGATTATTTTTGTGTGCAGTATAAGAAAGCAGTTCAGTTTCATTCTTTTGCATAGAGCTGCCTAGCTTTCCCAATACCATTTATTGAAAAGACAGTCTTTTCCTTATTGTATATTCTTGCTTCCTTTGTTGTAGATTGTTCATTTAAACATGGGACTATATGGGGCTCTTTATCCTCTTCCATTGATTGGTGTGTCTATTTTTCTGCCAGGATCTTGCTGTTTTGAATACTTTATCTTTGTAGTATAGCTTGAAATCTGGTATTGTGATACCTCCAGTTTTTCCTCAAGATTGCTTCAGCTATTTGACATCTTTTATGGTTCCATGCAAATTTTAAGATTTTTCTAGTTCTGTTTAGAAAAAAGAAAAATTGTATTTTGATAGAAATTACATTGAGTGTGTAAATTCCTTTGGGTAGTGTGAACATTTTAGCAATATTCATCCAATTTGTAAACATGCTATATCTTTGCATACATTGTATTATCTTCTATTTCTTTTATTAATGTCTTATAGTTTTCAGAGTATGGATTTTTCACCTCCTTAAATTTTTTAGTTATTTTATTCTTTTTGGTACAATTCTAGATGGGATTGTTTTCTTAATTTCTCTTTCCACTACTTTGTTATTAGTGTATAGAAACAGACTTCTGAATATTAATTTTGTATCTTATAACTTTGTGGAAATCATTTATTATAATAGTTTTCTGTGGGAGTTTTTTTGTACAATCTTTAGGGATTTCTATTTATAGCATCATGTCCTGCAAATAATGGCAGTTTTACTTCTTCTTTATCAATTTGGATGACTTTTATTTCTTTTTCTTATCCGATTGCTATAGCCAAGAATTCTAGTCCTGAATGAAAGTGTTGAGATTGGGCATCCTATCTTGTTCCTGATCTTAGAGAAGAAACTTTCAGTTCTCACCACTGAGTAATATGTTAGCTGTGGGTTTTTCATACATAGCTTTTATTTTGTTGAGCTATCTACCCACTAAATCCATTTTGTTGATAGTTTTTATCATGAAAAGGTGCTGTACTTTGTCAAATACTTTTTCTATATATTTTGAAATGATCATATGGTGTCTTATCCTTCCTCTTGTCAATATGATGTATTACACTGATTTGTGAATATTGAATCACCCTTGCATCCCTGAACTACACTCTACTTAGTCATGGTGAATGATCCTTTTAGTTTATTGTTGAATTTGGTTTGCTAATATTTTGTTAAAGATTTTTGCATCTATATTCAGGAGGAATATTATCCTGTACTTTGTTTGTAGTGTTCTGTCTGGTTTTTGTATCAGGATAATGCTGGCCTCAGACAATAAATTTGGAAGCCTTTCTTCCTCTTTTTTAAGAATAGTTTAAGAAAATTAGGCAATAACTCTTTTTTTTTAAGTTTTTATTTTAATTCCAGTTAACATACAATGTTATATTAGTTTCAGGTGTATAATATAGTAATTCAGCAGTTCCATACATCATCCTATGGTCATGGAGAAAGAAGATGTGGTATCAACTCTTTTAAATGTTTGGTAAAGTCCACTCATGAAATCATCTGGTTATGTTTTTTGAAAGTTTTGATTACCAGTTCAAATTTTGTTACTAGTAATTGGTCTGTGCAAATTTTCTACTTCTTTCTCATTCTGTTTTGGAAGATTTATGTTTCTAGGAATTTATCCACTTCTTCTAGGTTTTCCATGTTTTCACAGTAAATATGAAACAAAAATCTCCTCAAGATTCTCACAGGTGGAGGGAGAAAGGAATCAAATACACCATAGTGCTCCATTTACCCTCAGAAGAAATGAGTCAACCAGAGCCTAGAACGTGTTCAAGTATTATCAGAGCCTACCTGACCTAGGCAAAAGGAAAGGGAAATAACTAACCACAGCCAGCTCTACCTTCCATATAAGATAAAGTAAATATTAAATTCCTATCTACTCTAGTGATCCATCTGTGAGGAGGGAAATACCAACTCCAGCTCACTGTAGTTATCCTGTCCCACCGAAGAGGGGAAAAAAGTGAAAAAACATATGTGAAGTTCAGTCCAAGGCACAGGCTTACTAAAAGACTAGGACCTATTCATAGGACTGTAGAACACATGCCTCACACACATATACCTCTCCACATCATTAAAGGCCTACTCATAGTACTTTATTTTACCTCATACATCATATCTGACTATCAAGAAAATGTTACAAGTCATACCAAAAGGCAAAACCACAGTTTGAAGAGACAGAGCAAATATCAGAACTAGTTATGGCAGGGATATTGGATTATCTGACTAGGAATTTAAGAGAGTGCAATACAGTAGGGCTTTCATTAAGTAGAATGCATGTAAGGACAAACAGAGAGATAAAAATCCCAAGAGATTAAAGAACTGCTTCAGAACGAAAACACCAACGAAAATGAAGACTGCCTTCCTTCACTGGGCTTACTGGTAGACTGGACATATCCAAGGAAAGAATCTCTTAGCTTGAGGATTTATTTTGATTGTTACCTCCAAAACTGAAAAGCAAAGAGAATCAAGACTGGAAAACAAAATAGAAATGTGTGACAGCTGCAGTGTGACAACTGCAAAATGTGTCACATTTGCATAATAAGAATTCCAGAAGAAGAGAAGAGAGAACAGAAGAACTATTGGAAACAACAACAACAGAAATTTTGCCCAGATTAATGTCAGGCCCCAAACCACAGGAGGCTGAGAGAACACTGAGCAATACAAATACCAAACAACAACAAAAACAAAAGGAAATAAAAAGGCTATACAAAAATTTTCCAGGAGGAAAAATCCACAAAATGGTGCCTTCTACCATGACTTAGGCTCCTGGTTTTAGCTCACAGAATTGGCCATATTGAGCCTCCATTAATTTGTCAATTGCAGTTCAGGTTTTCCTACCACTACTGGTTTCTAAGGCAGTTTCCACTCCTGAGTCTCTGCTCTGGTAATCTGTGTCTCCCTGTATTCACCTGTCTCTCCAGTCGTGGGGGCAGCAATTTGCCCTGTGACCTCACTCCTCATACTAATAATACTCATAACTGAATACAGATACTATTCAATTTCCATTATCTCTTGAACCAGAAGGATATATAAACTATATAGTTTATATATATAGGATATATAAACTAGGGAACTATGCTATGACTGATTCCAGCTCTATGTACAGGGAAACAGGAAGTCATTCCACAAAAAGGGAGAAGAATGACATCAGCACTTAGCAAGGAAAAGGGATGGAAGCCCTGATAGGCCCATAGAGCAGTTTATGGTTAACAGCCCCTGGTTCTAGTTAGCTTCAGTTACCACTTGTATATGTGGTGCCTTGGGGAAGCTGGCAGGAAATCTGGGCTCAACTGAAGCTGTCAGCCTGACCCTCTCCAGGTCACCTCTGCGGCACAGCACTCCTAGTCAGACTCATTTCAGAGTGACTCAGAATTCCCCTCCAGGAAGTATTCCAAGAGAGGAAGTGAAAGCTGAAAATCCATTAAGGTCGCAGGCTAAAAACTACCACTACTTTTTTATTTTGCCCCAAATCTATTCATTAATTCCAAAGCAATTCATTAAGTGCAGTTTAATTTCAAGAGGTGAAAAATTAGACTTGACCTCTTGATGAAAAGAGTGGAAAGGAATTAGCAGCCATCCTTGCTCCTGCATGGTAGCTGGCAATATTTGGGTTTCTGAATGGTGTGTGCCTCCATAGGAAGGAGCCCTTTTGGGCAGGCTACTCTGAGCAACTTTTAGCTATTTATAAGTTATCATATCAGTGGATAACTTATAAAAACAATGCTTTGTATTTGGTTGACCCTTGAAATTTCTTTGAATATACCACACCGAATGAAAAAGTAGGGGTTCACTAGAAAACAGGTTTATGAGTTTAGGCTTTGCTGCAAGAAAGATCCAGGTTCAAATGCTGACTTTATGACTTCCTATTTTTGTGACCTCAGACAAGTGACTTTCCTTCTCTAAGCTTCAGCTTCCTTATGTGTGAAGGAGAAAGATTAACAGTGCCTACCTCATTCAGTGATGTAAGGAGTTAAGTGAGATCATAAACATAAAACTCTGAGCCCAGTGTCAGGCATGTAGTAAGTACCTAATCATTGTTGCTGTTATTCTTTTTATTAATTGTTGTTGTTAGAGTTTCAAGTCAAAAAAATATATAAAAGAAAGGTTATACACTCAAGGAATATACAATCTAGCTGGAAGACAGGGTATTTCTATTAAGAGAGAAATAACATTACAGCTAGCTAGCATTAAATGAAAAAGAGAGAATGGTAAAGAGAGCAAGTTCATACAAGTTATTGGAGGAAAAGAAAATATTCTAAATTGGGCCCTCAGAAAATATTCCAAAGCAAAGGTCAGTTTTGAGACCATCTTTAAGTAATGCACTAGAGTAAGGGAGAGAATTTTAGGCAGGTCGATTAGCAGAAACAAAGATAATCAGGTAAAAATGTGCCTCAGGTTCTTAGAAACACTTAGGGGACTATTGTAGCTACTAATTCTGTAGGAGGTAAGATGAAAAAAAAATGTAGGTAGCTGACAGAGTGAAAGCCTTGAATGCCAAGTTAAGGAATTTGTAATTTATAATTAATACTTGGAAATTCCTTGACAGTTCTAAAATAGTGTGTAGTAATAGCATATTAATCTCCTAACAGAATACAGATACAGACTTGAGTGAATTGAGAGAAATTCAAAAAAAGGGAGATAATTAACCTCATAGTATAGATAAGGATGAGTAATTGTGGGGGCCATATGATGATAGAAAATGGGTGAATGGTAGGCATGTCAGAGATGTCATATGGACACACTGACAGGACTGACAGAAATTGTGACTGAGTAGATATGACGAAAATGGAGGCATTGATTATGTCAACCAGGTATTGATTCTGAATAAGATAATAATTACCCTATTGGGGACGCCTGGGTGGCTCAGTTGGTTGCGCAGCTGCCTTCGGCTCAGGTCATGATCCCAGCGTCCTGGGATCGAGTCCCACATCGGGCTCCTTGCTCGGCAGGGAGCCTGCTTCTCCCTCTGCCTCTGCCTGCCTCTCTGACTGCCTGTGCTTGCTCGCTCTCTCTCTCTGACAAATAAATAAATAAAATCTTAAAAAAAAAAAAAAGAAAGAAAAAAAATAAAAAAAATAATAATTACCCTATTGATGTAAATGGCAAAGTCTGAGAATGTAGCTAATTTGGAGCAAGAGGGAAGCTAGAGAAAAAAGAGCAAGACTTGGGTGGAAAGACAAAGAATGAGAAGCTAAAAGAGATTAATAAAGTATAAGACATCATGATTGCTTCAACCTTCTAAAGAGAAACATATACTAGAGTCCATGTTCATTCAAACCAGAAACACAGACATTTACACACCTGAGTTACAATAACAAAAGTTACAACTTTTGAAATAATGGATCATGAAGGAGATAATTTGTAATTCCTATCCCAGAGATCTGCTGTTTTGATTTTCAGAAGGACTTAACCAGAAGCTAAGCATTATATTCTCAAATAGAGGTATGAAATAAAGTGTTCTTCCTCAACCCATTTCCCTACATTTATTCACATACAAGTGTTGAGATAGTTGATGTGAAAGGGGTCAGACACATAAATTCTTTCATTGTACCTATGTGTTCTAGGTCCCCTCAGCATATATATTCTCTCTCTCTTTCTCCCTCTGGGTGAGTGTGTGTGTGTGACAGACCTATTCTCAGAGGGAACCACTGAATCCTTCAACAGCAAGTACTCCCACACATAGTGGGGCCCAATGTTCTTTCTTCTGTCAAAGAGTAGTTCTTCTATACACAACATTCTCTGCCTCTGTGGCTCTAAATGTATTTCTTGACTGGAGGCAAGCAGAAAGCTACCTCACCCAATATCACATACAGTCCAGCCCGATGAACAAGACAGTCACTCCATAACCCACAGAGGATTGTAAGGAACTAGCTGGAATCCCAGGCCCCAAATGGAATGTGAGGGTCATTGTCTTAAAAAAACCACTGGTCTCAGAAGTAACTGTGAATACTTACTTCAAAGTAGAGAGCATTCCTAACTTACCTTCCTACCTCCATTTATCTTCTCCACTGCCTTAGTCCATTCAGGCTACTATATCAAAATACCACAGTTTGGAAGGCTGGGGAAATCCAAGATCTAGGCACCAACATAGTCACCAACATAGGGGCCCTCTTCCTGTTTTCTTAGCCAGCATCCTCTCAGAGTCTTCACATATAGAAAGAGGCAAGAGATTTCTCTGGGTCTCTTCTATAAAACACAAATCTCAATCATGAGAACTCCCCTTGTATGACTTAAACAACTCCCAGAGGCCTCACCTCATAATAGTATCATCTTGGGGGTTAGGATTTCAGCATATTAATTTGGGAGGACATAGACTTTTAGACCACAGCATGTATTATAACCTAATTAATCTCAGAGAAAAGCTGTGGCTACACCCTTCTCCTGTGTAAGTAATTTTATAAATAAATTATCTGTTTTCTAGGTGATTCCCCAGCATTTATTGCCCTTCTAAGTGGCCTCATTATATCCATATGGAGGATTCCTCTTATATTGTATACTGTCTTGGCAAAAGGACATTTTCTAGTATCACCCTCCAACTATGGTAGCACAATAGCTATCTAGTTCAGTTAGGACCTGTCAGGAGACCCACAAGTGTCCAGTCAGAAGACCTCTGCCTGGATCTTGAATCTAAACCTAGCGCCAATAGCAAAGATGGCAATGACCATAACCAGTCCTTCCTGACCAGGTTCTTCTGGTGACCAGACAGCCTTGGTTTCCTGAACCCTTTTCTTTTTCTTCCCTGTTCCTGTTTCCAGTGGGACCAAAGAGGTGTCCTCACTTGGAGCCCACCCACCCTATTTTTCCTGTCCGGGGTCCAAAATTCCCTGCTCACATGGCTACAGCCTTCATTCAGTGCTTCCTCATATTTACAGTCATGAGGGTAGACCATCCTGCCCCTGGTGCACACAGTCCTGAGACCTTAGATTGCTCATGGGATGATCTTTATAAGGTGGCAGGATGCGAATATAATGATGTGAGGTATCCATATGTGTACTGGCAATGCCTGCAAATGCGTACAAAGAGAAGAAAGGGAGGTTCTCCAGAGAAACCTTGAAGAGCAATCAGAGGCCAGGGGTGCTGGGGCACTTTATGGACACATGTTGCCCAGTTTGAACTCGGTAGGGTGAAGAGAAACCTTGTGGCTTATGAAGCACTTAGAATCAGGGGAAAGGGGTTTTCAGTGGACAAGCAGCCAAATTTGAGCAGAAAGAACTTCCTATCTCCACAGAACAGCTCAAAGAGGGAGAAAAATGTAGAAGCTTATCTCAGGGATTTCCTGAGCCATCAGAAGTGGAGACTGAGGATGGAACCAGCAAGCCAGGGAAAAATTCTTTTCAGGCATGTCTCTCCATTCCTGTCTGGCCTCTGCTGTGTCTGCATATCCCCAGAGAAATTGTGCAGGCCTTCCACGGTTACTTAGAAGTTGCTGTTGCTTTGCACATATTTTTTTTAAGAAGACTTATTTGTCAAGAGCAAAAGATAAAACATATTTCATGTAATCGTTTGTTAGTTTTATTTATAACTCATAAATATTTAAACATAAAGTATATGGACCTCCATTTGTACTCTTGCATTGGCATCTCAAATGTTCTGGATAGCCTACTTGCCCTTCACCAGCTTTATCTTCAGGCTCCTCATCAATTCTGTAAGCCCCAGGGTGCTTTTCAACAATCTCTTTTTACTTATTGCATCAGGATCAGCTTTTATTGCTTGCAATTGGGAGCCTCCCAGACATACCTGGCATCGAATGTTTGCCTTCATTTGGTTTACTAAACCTTTGTCTTATTTCTGTCTTTTGTTACCTGGTGACTATTGTTTGGAGAAGTGTGTGTGTGTGTGTGTGTTTAAATACAGAAAATATAAAGATGAAAAAAAAATCACCTAGAATTCCAGTAACATTTTGTACAAAATCTTTTTCAATATTTCATTTTTGGTAAAACATTATTATAATCACACAGTTTTATATTTATCCTTTTCACTTAGTGTAATAATTTCCCCATCATTAAATATTCTTCAGAAATGGTATTTTTAATGACAGATTTCCACTGTGTGGATATCTCATAACTCATAATTTATCATAACATAAATTCTTGAGTATTTTTCAGTGATGTAAATGATGCTGAGATTCAGATCTTTGGGCACAAATACTTTTCTGCATTTCTTATTTCTTTAAAAATAGATTCCTAAAGAACAGAATATACATTTTAAACATAATTGATACATACTAACAGATTTTCTTCAAGCAAGGTTTTATCAGTTTGCCTTCAGCCAGCCGAGTTCAATAATGACTGATTTCCCTATAGCTTCACCGTCCAGTTCTCTTTGTCACTGAATGCCTAAGGGCCATTATTTGCTGTCCATTCTAACCCTAATGGAGAGTCCCCAACACAAACACACACACACACACACACACACGCACACACACACACTGCCTCCCACACCTCACTTCCCCATCAAAGTAAAGGCGGTGCCATGACAGGATTTAAGAACAAGATGGAGAAAATAGAGGGAGTAGATTGTGAATAGAACTAAAGGTGGAATGGAATTCTCTCTTGACATTTTCCCTCTTGGTATTGTTTAGTTCTTTTTGGACCTGTGAAGTTAGAGACCCAGTTCCTCCTTCTAGAAGCCTAAAGGACTTCTTACTCTCAACCTGAAGGAAGCAGGATACTACTGAAGGAAACACTTAGGCCAGCCACTGATGTAGGTAAAAGATATGTTCATTGGTTGGTTTTAGGCCCTTTCAACAGATACATAGAATACAAAGGAGTTAGAATCAGAGACTGAAAATTACTAATGAAGAGTATTTGTCTGCACTCCTACACTCTTGGTGGGAATGCAATCTGGTGCAGACTTCCTGGAAAACAGTATGGATGTTCCACAAAAAGTTCAAAATAGAGCTACCCTATGACCCAGCAATTGCACTACTGGATATTTACCCCCAAAATACAAATGTAGTTATAAACCTCAGTTTATAATAGCAATGTCCATAATAGCCAAACTATAGAAAGAGCCCAGATGTCTATCAACAGATGAATAGATAAAGAAGATATGGTGTATGTGTATATATATATATATACACATACATACATAAATATGGTATATATATACACAATGGAAAATTATCCAGGCACCAAAAAAATGAAATCTTGCCTTTTGCCTTTTGCAAAGACATGGAACTAGAGGGTATTATGCTAAGCAAAATAAGTTAATCAGACAAAGACAATTATCATATGATCTCACTGATATGAGGAATTTGAGAAACAAGACAGAGGATCATAGGGGAAGGGAGAGGAAAATGAAAAAAGATGAAACCAGAGAGGGAGACAAACCATGAGACTCTTAATCTCAGGAAAAAAACTGAGGGTTGCTGGAGTGGAGGGGGTGGGAGGGATGGGGTGACTGGGGGATGGACATTGAGGGGAGTATGTGCTATAGTGAGTGCTGTGAATTGTGTAAGACTGATGAATCACAGACCTGTGCCCCTGAAACAAATAATACATTATATGTTAATTTTTTTAAAGGCCACATTATCTTCAGAAACATTAAAAAAAAGTATTTGCCTGAATTAACTTCAGCATGTCTCCTTCTATGAATAAGAGAGATAGGGTGATAGGGTTGGTAGTAACTATGCTTAAAAGATGATCAAATATTTGGTGACTTGGGGTTTTGCCATCAGAGAACCAACATGATTAACTTTTATCTCAGATTCACTTCCAACAGGCATTTGCCACAAAGCAAATTAGTCAGATGGAGTTTGAGATCTGGTTATCTGGTTAACTGATAGAAAATGGAGTGAAATGATGCCTCTCATAAAAATCTCAAGAATAAATGGATGCCAACTAAATCAGCTGATACATCTGGAAGTATCCTGGAGGCTGGGTTTGGAGTGGACCAAGTGGTTTCCCATAATGTCTTTGTGTGAGAAAAGTCAGAGATCAAGTGTAGATTCTATGGAAAAGAGGAACCTGAAAAAATCAAATCTGCCTAACTTAGGTGGTTGGAGGTGGGAGAAAATTCCCATTAGGCTTGAGATAAAGTAAGAAGCCAGGGAAGGCCCAGCAAGGAATAGAGTTTTCATGACCATACCATTGGGGTACCCATTTTTATGGAATGTGGACTGCCTGGAAGATGGATTCATTGGGCTAGTTTAAAAGCAACACTTTTTATTCAGAGGTAGCTTTGGATTCCTCTTTACAAGAGTAATGGGTCTTAAAATAATGGAGGCATACTACTAAAATCAAGAGGAATAATTCATTCAGACAAATAGCATCCTTCATAATGCAGCACTCTCCCCATTCACCCAGGTCCCACGTACCACTAGGAATTTCACTGCTAAAGACAGATTGGTCAAAAATCCCATCTACACATTTTGAGGCTTCCCTTTCCTCTCTCTCTCATTCTTGTACTTTGACCTTTTTGTTCCTCTGATGAGGATCCAGATTTACTTCTCAAGTTTAAAAAACAAAATAAAACAAAACAAAAAAACTAGATAACACAGGGTCTTTAAAAGTGAAATTCTAGTCTTCATCTTAGAATATCAGGTAGTTGGAAAAATCTTGAATTGCTGCTGTTCACTGTGAATACCAGAAAGATTATGTGTATATAAAGTATGTATATGCCATTTTGGATAAAATCACTTTCTGGAAATGCCTCTCCTCCCTTGTGCCTTGTGCGCTTTTGTGGAACTAGAGGGTATTATGGTCTCTACACTTGTGAGAAGGACTTGAGCTATGGTCATGCTTTCCCTAGTTCAAATCCCCTTCTCTGTTATTATGGTGCCCTCAGAAAGCCAGAACCTCTAGGAAAGAATGTCCCAAATCATAACATAGACCAGTTGGATTAACCTGATTACAGTGAATTAAAACAAGTTTGCCACCAACTCTGAATTAAATGTTAGAAGGCATCAGGGTCCCATATTTATTTGGTTTCTGTCCTAAAGATAAATGGTGCAGGGGGTGTCTGGTCTTAGAGAAAGAAACACAATTCATTCCTTCCCTAAGGATCAGTAGATTTACAGACCCTGAGCTCAGAAAATCTATGTCTTCTTAAAGAAAAACATGAAAAGTACAAGTATATTCTCAGCATTTGTGAATGTTCCAGTTTCAAGTTCCTAAGCTGGGGGGAACAGAGCAAGTAGAGGTGGTAGGAGAAAAAAGTCAGTTATGCCTCTTAAGTGCACATCAGATTAGGAGGCTAATCTTTGAAACTGCATTTATCTTTATTCTTCTTGACTTAAGTTAATGGGATGAAAATAGCTTCAGAATACATCATTTCTTTTCCAATTTCACAAAGCTCCAAACCCTTTATTAAGGAGAGCTGACCTTCCACACTCAAGGGAATGTTTTTTTGTTCTTTTAATTTCACCAGCAAACAGATAGCCACGCCAATGTCACTCGCCAAATCTGACAAAAGACAGCAAGCATTTAATTAGCCCTGTGTTGAGTCTAAAATAGACAAGACCATCACTAGAAAAAAAAAATTGTTCCAGAAGTGCAGAACTCAATAGGATTTGTTATTTCCTATGTCTTGATGAAGTGTTTTAGGAATGGGGAACAACACAAAGAATGTCTGCTATTCCTTTTGCTTGTTTAAGCCACCTTGAAAGATCATTAACAAAGATGGTGAAACAGAAAGAATGTGGAATTTAGAGTCAGACAGACAGACTTAGATCAAATACTGGCCCCATCAACTATCAGTACAATGTTAGCCATCACTGAACGTGATTTTTTCCCAACCTGATCTCACACATCAGAGTCACTTGCACTTCAGCCAAAGAATTTGTTTTTAAACAAATACTTCAGATGCTGATGTGCTACCAGGTTTGAGAGCCTCTGCCCCATATTCTCTACACCTCAGTGTCCTCATCTGTAAGATGTGGTCCAATTCCTATTTCATGTATGAGTACTGAAGAAGATAAAGGATATGAAATACCTATTTTACTGAGCTGCATTCAGTACATACTAAATATTCTCTTTTTATTTTTAACATATAGTATTTATATTAATTTCAGCTGTACAATATAGTAATTGGATTAATATTTTGGAGATGATTTTCTACAGAAAATTTCAGCTTCCTTTTAGGTGGTAACCTATTTAACATAACTACCATGTATCTATTGTTTCTTTAACACAAAAAATAGTACATCATTATTGCTCCTATAGGAACCCAACAAATTACAAAGAAAACATCTCTCATCAGAGAGGCATGAGGATAAAAGATTTTAACTCTCTGCAAAATCAGTTTTAAAAAATGGATTTGAAATGGAATTACATGTCCTCCCTCCATTTTCTTATCTTCCAAAAGCAAATGGAGATGCGAGAACCACTTTGCAGCAGGTGATCATGCTAATTTTCTGGGTCATTTCCTCAAGGTGTCCTTAAAAGTAGCAATCATCTCTGTTCAAAGCAGTTCTCTCCCACTAGATACATCAGCTCCCCAAAGGTTTGACCCCTTTTAATAGCTGTTTTCTGTCCCCTCAAAAAGCATCACCTGGGTGATTTAGCTTTTTTTCCAGCCTTGTCCACTATGAAAACCGCAGCATCAAAAAACAACATTCAAATTCTTACCATGGCAATTTTTTCATGAACAGACACTCCATGAGGATGACCATGTATCTGTATAACATTGTTTTTGCTTTCAAACCCCTTCCACAGCCTTATCCCATCAGCTCTCTCAACACTGGAGGAAGACAAAGCTGTATCACTGCTACATTTTTAAAGATGAGAAAATGGAGAAATCTGAGACACAGTAAGGTCACAGAGCTGCTAAGTGACCAAAATGGAAACAGAAACACTAGATTCTTAGTTTGTATTCTTCAGGACTCCAACCTCAGTTGGCTTAAGCAATGTTGGCTCTTAAACCCAGGAAGTCCACAGAACAGATATTGTCTTAGGCACAGATGGCCACAGGACTTCAAATGATATCAAGTGATAGTGTCATGGAGTCCCTGTACATATATATTTCTCTGTGTGTGTGTGTGTGTGTGTGTGTGTGTCTCCTTGTCTATGTGCATTTGTACCTGTGTGATCTCTAAGTATACATGCCTAAAGTAATTCCTCTTTCTCTGTCTTCCTTTGGTTCCTTCTGCCTTTTTCTGTCTATCAGCCTCTGCCTCTCTTTCTCCAGATGTTTTGCCCCATCTAGATCTCCTCTTTCTGTTATCAGCTCTATTTTCATCTTTTTAAACTTCATTCTCAGATTAGTTTGTTCTATATGGTAGCAAGATGGTCCCTTGAAGTTTCAACCTCCCGTGCTTATGGAAACATAGAGTGTATTGGGAATATCCCTCTTGCTCCCTCCCTCTTTCCTTCTCTCTCAGAAGTCGAAACAAACCACAAAACTGGCTCTGGTTGACTTCAATTGGGCCATATGCCGTCATAT
Organism: Mellivora capensis; assembly: GCA_004024625.1. Lineage (NCBI taxonomy): Eukaryota > Metazoa > Chordata > Mammalia > Carnivora > Mustelidae > Mellivora > Mellivora capensis. The sequence goes on from PISX010012832.1 coordinate 14,865, forward strand.
GGACCCTCTTGGCACCCTGGTTGGCCAATCTGAGAAACATGCTGGCCCTTTGGCAAGGATCTCTTGATTCATTCCCATCAAAATCACTTGGAGGGAGGAAAAACAGTTATCTAAAGGAAGAGCAGGCAGCTCTTACCAAAAAAGAAGTCTGCTGAATTGGCAAAACAACACATATCCCTACATCCTACATTTTTAGTGCACCATATATTGCCTCCTGTCATATGGTGTTTTTAAGGATTCTTATTCCTTTAAAGTTAGGTCAGAAAGAGAATTCCATATGTTGCCTAAAATAATACCAATAATACCTAAAATAATGGTAAGAGTCACTGAGGGTAAAGGCCATGTAGACAGGCTAATCCATAGAGGACTTGTATGAGAAACATATATCTATGCAAAAAGAATATGATGGAAGGAATGTTTAGCAAATCACATCATCTGAGGCTTCATTTCCCCAGTTATCAAATGGACTACAAAATAAGTTGTAGAGTCCTTTGGAAACCACAGAATTCATTTTTCCTAGTTCAAACAGAAAATGGTTTATTATAAGCTTACATGATTTCTGGGAACCATACTGGGATGCTATTAAATCAGGATCAAATGCAATTAAGAGAAATATCCAGTCATCCCATGTGCTGTACTATGGAAGCTCTATTGCAAATATCAACCACAACTTAGACCAATGATGATGGAGATAGAGAGTAGAAGTTTCATTCAGCTGCTCCAGGAGAGCCTCCACTGTTGTGTCTGCAAGAAGATCCAATCTCAATGTACATAGCTACCACCTCTTATTGTCTCCCACTCATATAAATGTGTGTGTGTGTGTGTGCGTGCATGCATGTGTGTATGTATATATGTATATGTATACATACATTACAACACAGACCCTTGCTCCTGGATTTAAGAAGAAGTTCTGAGATAATGGATTCTGCAAACACGTGTAGGATATTTGAACATCAGGTCAAAAAGCATGGGCTTTGGATTCAGGCCAATCTGGGCTCAAAGATATGTGATTTTACTTTAACTTCTTTGTATTTTCCATCCGTACCCTTTGTTAAATAGGAATTCTATAGAGATCAAGTATTTAGAGCACCTGGCACATAGTATATACTCAACACAAAGTACTTCTTTTTTTTTTAAATTTCATTTCTTTTCAGCGTAACAGAATTCATAGTTTTACACCACACCCAGTGTCCCATGCAATGCGTGCCCTCCATAATACCCACCACCTGGCTCCCCCACCCCCCAACCCCTGCCCCTTCAAAACCCTCAGGTTGTTTTTCAGAGTCCATAGTCTCTCATGGTTCATCTCCCCCTCAATTTCCCTCAACTCCCTTCTCCTCTCCATCTCCCCATGTCCTCCGTGTTATTTGTTATGCTCCGCAAATAAGTGAAACCATATGATAATTGACTCTCTCTGCTTGACTTATTTCACTCAGCATAATCTCTTACAGTCCCGTCCATGTTGATACAAAAGTTGGGTATTCATCCTTTCTGATGGAGGCATAATACTCCATAGTGTATATGGACCACATCGTCCTTATCCATTCATCTGTTGAAGGGCATCTTGGTTCTTCTTATTGTTTTCTATGAAACTAAAAAAATGTGTGAATATATGTAATAGACGTGTCTTTTTCTTCTGTCTTATGATCATCTTCTTGGCCCATCTTTCTACACAATTGCACTGAATATATTTCTCTGCAAGTGTTTGTTGCAAAAGTCTCTTCAGATGAAATGGTAGTACTTGGCAGCCTTTATTTCCAATTTCCAAAACCCCCACCTGAGACCTGCCTCGCATCTCACAGCTGCACTGTTAACTCCAACCACACACAAGCTGGCTCCCTGCAACACAGACAGCTCTTCCCATGGCCCTGGATTGGGAGTCATGAGGCACTCCAGGACAGACTGCTTAGATCTCTACTTCCTGGACACCAGGCCTGTCTCCATGGCATCATTCAGCTGAAAATAGACAAGAGGTTTATTTCAAGATCCATAGAGAAGAAACAGATAGATTGTGGTGATGATTAGAATGAGACTGACAAGGCTTTCTGCAGTTCCAGAACCAACCTTTCTCTTCCAGGAGATTTTAGGCCCCCAAAGCCCTATTGTCCCTCATTCCTCCTGGCCCTCACAATCAATGCTAAACCTCATATTTTGAACTAGAATTTTAACCCAATTTTTGCTGTTTTCTATACATTGCTTTTTGTATCCTTCATGATACCATAAAGTTCTAGAGGGGAGGAATCAAGATCTGTTCTTTTTCTAAATACTCCCCCCAACCTAGTTCCTATATCAAAAATATGGCTTTGAAATAAATGACTTGTCTCACCTACTAATCAGCTACATGATATTAGGCAAATCACTTCCCTCAGTTTTAGCATTTTGGCAGGGAGTTATTTAAATAAGATACATTTAAAACATCCAACATAATAGTTGTCACAATAAGAGATAGCTCTCCTCATGCACAGTTCCTGAAAATGTGGACACTGAACTCAGTCCATCCAGATTTTTGTGTTGTCTCCTGTACTTATCAGCAATTTTTTATAACTTCATTTTGTATCATTTCTATATCTTTAAACATCAGTCCGACAATAGTCCAGTCTATAATGTATAGTTTTGTGAGGATTGAGGGGGACAAGCCCTAAAAAGTGCTTAGAAAAGTGTACGTCTGGCCCACAGTAAAACTTCAGCAAAATTCTCCATTGCCCTCTTATTCAAGGCAAAATTCATAACAGCAGAAAGAATATAGATCGTCTGAATCTTCTCAGTCTTTCAGAAATATATTTTGGCTTTTTAAAGTTAACTAAATATTGGGATGCCTGTGTGGTTCAGTCAGTTGAATGTCTGACTCTTGGTTCCAGCTCAGGTCACAATATCTGGGTCATGGGATGGAGCTCTGCATCAGGGTCCACACAGAACACAGGGTCGGCTCGAGATTCCTCCCCTCTCCCTCTGTCTAGCGCCCTCCTGCTCTACTCACAAGTGCTCTCTCTCTCTCTCTCTCTCTCTAAAATAAATAAATAAAATCTTTTAAAAATTAAATTAAATATACACTATCATTTTTTTTAATCACCACACCCCTTCTTGCACATGGAATATTGCTTGCACTTACACTTGTTTGTTACAAATCAAATGGTGGAGGTACTTCTGATAAACTAATTATTATGAAGCATCAGGGCTTTTAAATACAGCAAATGAGTACATTAATCTCTGAAGTCCCTGTATTTTCTCCTCCATACTCCAGGGGCCAGAGATGGTCTGTTGAGGCAACATGGCTCCCCCTGATTGAAGAAGGAGATTTGGGCCCTTTTGGCTCTTCTAGTCTAAGTAAGACCAGGGCAGTGCAAATATAAGAGCCTCCCAGCTTCTCACACTACAGCTACTGTTATGTAGGATGTTCTCTTCTCAATAGGACTTTGGCAGCTGAATGCCACACAAAGCTCCAACCCACAGTCCTCATCCCTGTCTCTGAATTCTTATTATGTTCCTTCTTTAACTTGGAATTGCTTAACTCTTGCTTGTATTTTAACTTAATATCATTCTGTTTAGTTTGCTCAGCTGCCCCTATAATCTTCACTCTTGTCTGTATTGGATTTTCCACTTAAAATTACTCTTTATAAATATATTTCTAACAGAGGACCTTAAACTTCACCTTCTCTTCTATCCTGTTTCTGTGTCAACAAAAGAAAAACTAGTTTACTATTTTAAGATGAGGACAGTTAAAGTAGACATATTCTAGAATAATGTTTAATAAAGGAAAACATGTGTTATGTGCCTGGTATGAGCCCTCAAGTTCTCTCAGTTAGGTGAAGAGGACAGACACAAAGAATATACTCCACTATGATATGAGAAAGCATGTCCATGTCTTGGCCCTAAGGGGAGGCATCCTCCATATTAATAGCTCAAACAAGGTTCAGAGATCTGCAAATGTGTCTTCTTATTAGAATTAACTATACTTTAGTTTTTTGGGGTTTTTTTTCCCCTTCATGAGCTTCCATTCTCTTTCATTTGGTGATCACTCATCTCTTTGGAGGTCTTCCAAAAAAGAGAGGCCATTTCATTCATCTGAAGCTTTATTCTCATTTTTTAATCTTTCAACTATTGATATCTTTAATTTCTCCTCCCCATTCCTTAGTGTTTGTGTCCTCTCATCTTTGCCCTTTCCTTGCTGATTTTTTCCTTCTTTAATTCAAAAGTTGGTATGATGTTATGGTTCTATATTGTGCTTTGGCTAGAACAGGAGATTTTCATTACTGTTCTTGCCTAGGGGGAAGAAAAGACAAGCTCAAGACTCTAATGTTTTTTCTCTGATTTTGAAGAGACATCAACTCTTCTTGGTCACCATTTCTTAGAAGAACCTGCACATATTTTAAGTGGTAAAATCAAATCCCAGACAGTATAAATGACATGCTTGGTGCCACCTATCTATTAATGGCAAACTAAGATTCAAACTCATGGTCTTAGATCTCTTATCCATTACTCTTTTAAGTCTAATCAATTCCTTTCTTGGGGGGGTAATATTTGTTGTTAGTCCTTACAATGAGAGAAATCTTAAATATTACTATTAGGAAAAAAAAAAAAGACCTACCAGTTTTGTGTTATGGGTCCCCAGTATTTTAGGAATCTTAAATATTTCCCATCATCCAGACATGTATTCTGATAATACAGTTTGAGTCAAAGTTAAAAAGTCACTAATTTTGCAATTAAAACACATGATGTTTATCCATGTTAAAGTCAGAGTAGCAAGCAGATGGACACTGAATGCCCATTGTAGAGATCAATACAAGGACATCCCATCTCAACAGAGGATTAGCTTCTAAAGTGAACACAAAAAATAGTCAAAATCATCCTTTAGCACTAGGCACAAGGCACTACCTTGGCGATCGTAATACTAAAAGCATATCCAACACAGACTACATTTGCTCCTATTTTGAAACAGATTGCTCTTTCTTCAGTTGTGCACCAGATGAAGTGGTGAGTTGGCTTGCATTCAGGGGCAATGTTGTATGAAAAATATGTATCTTTAAACACTAAACACTCATCAGAGTGAGATGCTCACTCCATGGGAAGCATGAGAGAACTTAGTATTAAGGGAAGAACAGCAGATCCATAGCTCCTGTGTCAGGCTGCCTGGGCTGTATGTTTGAGTAGAGTAATAGGCAAGTCACCTGCATTATTTAAACTCTAACCTCCCTCTTTGCTTCTGCCTTTCATTGCTGAGCTTCTGGAGTTAAAATAGTCAAAATTAAATGTTTGTTGGGACTTCGCTGAATTTGCCCATGAAATTTAGTCAGGTTGCTTATTATAAATCACTGAGAACAACGAAACTACTTATATAAACATATGTACTTTTTCTTCCCGATTTCTCTGCCCAAAAGCCCCTGTGCTTTCATTTCAACCACATTTATCATCACAGCAATTGTATGATGATGATTTTTAAAAATTGGTATAAATGAAAGTCAAGAGAATGGGGTTTTAATAGTGGTTCAACAATTAACTAGCTGAAAAACCTTGTAAAATTTGTCTAACCTCTGGATCTCAAATTCCTTGTCTTCAAAGACAGGCTCAGACAAGACACTCAAGGTGACTTTCAATACTAAATTTATGTTAGGAGTTTATAAAGCTGGTTACTGCAAGCACTGGGACTTCAACCAAAAATAGAACACACGACTGCAGTTTAGCACTATGATGCCTGTTCCTACTCTTTCTCTCCTATTCCTCCATCCTTTACTTCCTTCCCTAATCTCTCTGACCTCTTCCTCCTCTTGCCACTTTTCATCCCTTTCTCCCTCCTTTCTTCCCTCCCTTCCAAATCAAATTGAGTGCCTGGTGTATGTTAGAGACTGCACAGGCCCCAGGGATACACAGATAAACTGGAGATGAGACCATACTCTCTCTGATACATTGAAAAGTCTTTTCTTTTCACTTATCTTAAATATAGCTGAGCAAGTCCAGTCTGATACTATTGTCATAGAGTAATTCAGCATGAAGTTTCTCTGGAAAGTCACATCCTTTGTTTAATTTGGATGAGCTAAAGTACTTTCTTTAGGTTCCAGCAAGGAGTCACACAGATCTGTCTAAATTATTGAAATGTTTCCTGAAGCTGTCTATGCTCTATTTATTGGTAAAGAAAGAAAAGGGACTAAAAGCTCTGAGCATACTATTCAGGGACATGTGGAATCTTTCCTCCATTATACTCCATTCATCTCTAGGGCCATTCATCTCCAGTGCCACAGGAAAATAGTGTGGTTCACAAGGAAGAGCCCAGGTATGGAATTAGACAGACAGTTTACATGGCTCTAGTACTTACTAGCTGGGTCACCTTGACATAGCCATCATAACTTCACTTCACCTCTCGAAGTTGCTGATTCTGCATCTATAAAATTTAAGTGATATTATCCACCTAGCAAAACAGTAGTGAGGAATGACATTGTGTGGGTAAAGAGACTGAGAGCATGTTGCACACATAATACATGCAGAAGAGAAGGTAACTGAGCATAATTATGAGCATAATTCAAGGAAAAGGAATTCACATTCACACAGCGCCTGCTAATTATCAAGGATAATACTATTAAGCTAGGCCAGGCTGCAGTGACAAATTGGTCTCAAAGTGTCTAGAAGTTCAAAACAAAATAGTAATTCATTTACCATTCATCTAACAGTACAAGTGGATATTCCTGGTGGCAGGAACATCCTGACCTCCACATGGCAATACTGAGACCCAGCCTTCTTCTCTCTTGTGTCTCAGCCACCCTCAGCATCACATGCATTCAGATGACAGAGAGAGGCAGAAGAAGACATCCCTACTTCCTGACAGCCTTGGTCCAGAACTGATATGTGTCACTTCTGCTCTGACTCCATCATTGAGAACTACTCACCAGGCCACACCTGGTTATAAGCAGGAAATGTAGTCACTGTAGGAAAACCACTACCCAGAAATGATTATACCCCAAAGGAGGACAGCAAAAGCTTACTCTGCTGTAGTGACTGACTGACTATGAAGCCACTTAAATCTGGTGTGGATATTATCTCACCCCCCCCCCATCCTACCGATAATTTTAAGTTAGTTATTAAGTAACCTCCAGGTCATCAGGATCTAAGTCTAGGTTTTTACTCCAAGGCTGGCATTCCCAATCTTGCCTCCCTATAGTCTTATGAGACAGAGTTCACAGACTACTGAATGATGGTTTAGTTAGACCCACATAGGATGCCCAAAGGGGTATTAATTTACACAAAAGATGTGCATTTATAGACCTTTACTTTTTTTTAATAAATTAGAACATTTGGTGACTCTGGATCCCCACTGTAGCAAGGCAACAATTGCCTGCAGATCACCCCCTTGCTTTCAATGCTTTTGATGGGACCTGTGCCTTCGGGTTCACTCACCACTATCCCCTATCTCCCCAGTTTATCACTGTCCAACTCCAACCACTGACATCATCTACTTGGACATTCTAGGCTTTTAAACCTGTCATTTCTGCTATAAAATATATCTTTATTTTATTTCTTGACAAGAAGTGTCAACATTTTGCTCTCAAATTTATAATAGTCATGAGGAGAACAAAAAAATTAAATACATATTTCTTTTTGAAACTGTCAGAAAAAGACTACTTAACACTTTCTATCTCTTCAAATTTTGTGCTTCCCTCCAGTATTTCTCACCCCATGTTTATTGTTCAATCCTGATTCACAAAGCTTTGTAAATAAATTTCCCTGCAGCTTGGCTCCAGTGAGTACAAAAGAGCTCTCCTACTCCGTAACATTGGTTTTCTGTCTCTTTTTCTAGTTCCCTCCCTCTCTGCACTTATCTACCCCTCTCATTGCACTCCCAACAATTGCATTGCTTCTATCAGTCCTGGCCATCTAATCAATCCATCAGCTGTCTGTCAACAGAGCCCAGAGAGTTTTGACTCCCTGTTTTCAAGATTAGAGTTTAGTAAAAAAGTGCAAAAGCAAGGACAAAGGACTGAGGGAGGAATGGAAATGATTGGAGAACAGGAGAGCACAGCGTGGGCCAATAATTCATCCCCTCTATGGGCCTGCCCCTAACCCTGAAAATCATTGCTGCCTGAAGCATGAAACTTCAGAGGATGGGGACTGTCTGGCCTGATCAATCTCATCACACTTAATTACTTGCGATTTCAATTCAAAGTCATAACCCTGACTGATCAACAAGATTCTGCTTTGACATTATAGTAATTTGCAGCATGAAAAGGTCTCCATGTAATTATCAATTCCTCTATTTATTATTTAGGTTTCCCAAGGGCCTATTTTCTTAAATAGTTACCTCACTATGTGCACTTTCTGTCATCAATTGGAATCTTGATTCAACTTTCTAACTGACCATTCTTCTACACTTATTACCTTAATAATCCTTTTCCACCTTCCTCAAGCAACCCTTCTAAGTGGAAGATCAAGAAAACTGTGTTCCCATTATTCCAACATAGTATGTTCTGAAATGGGTCCCGCATATCACTAGTTCAAGAAGAAGCATCTAAAAGTTCCATGAACCTGGGGCACCTGGGTGGCTCAGTCAGTTAAGCATCTGCTTTCAGCTCAGGTCATGATTTCTGGGTCCTAGGGTCAAGTCCCATGTTGGGCTCCCTACTCAGCAGGGGGTCTGCTTCTCCCTCTCCCTCTCCCTGTGCCCCTCCCCCTGCACACACTCCCCCCACCTCCATTGTGTTCTCTCTCTCTCTTAAATAAATAAAACAAAATAAAAAGTAGAAAAATAAAACTTCTATGCTCCTATAAATGTTGCTAAAGCTAATAAATATATAGTTCTTTAGCATATTTATGAGACAAGTTAACAAATTAAAACTCTGAAAATATCTTTTAACAAAACAAAAACCATTTAAATGTAACTGTATTTTCCATACTTATTCTACTATAGAACCCATTCCATCCCGCCTTTATCATGAAACACTTAGTCATGCTTGCTGAAATTAGTGTTCTATAATGAATATTTTAGGAAATGTTTTCCTAGCACTAATATGTGTTTTATTAGATGTAAATGCTTATTTGCTTTTTGTCACCTTTTTCAATTTTACTACACACATGCTAGAATGAATTATTGGTTATAATTTTTTATCGCTTCCAATAATCTTTCTCATGTAACTTTTCAGTTCTCATAAAAAATGATTTGAGTCTATGACTATGTGGTTTGCTTTAGCCAATGGCATAAACCAGACACAATATGAGCAATGGCTTAAAATGGACTTGCATAGTTGAGCTTGTTGTCTTGAGCTTCTGCAATGATCATGAGAACATGTTCCAGGTAACCCAGTGGTCCCACAAGGAGGAAAAGAGGCACATGGAGCACGATAGCCCCAACCCTGGCACCAGTCAACCCACAGACCTGCAACCTGAAGTAGGATTTCCCCAGCTGACGAACAAAGCATGATCAAGAAATCAAAGCCTATTTTGTATGCCTCTGAGATTTTGAGGTTGTTGTTATGCAGCTCAGTTGATTAATATAACATGCTAAGTTCTATTCTAAAAAATGTCTAGCTACACAAGAGGAGAAAAAAGGAATCTCTATCTTTAGTGACCTCATAGTAAGAGAGTAGAGAAAGAACTAATTATAATTCAAGACAAAGTTAGAGTGTCAAAATAAGCATCAATAATATACTGCAGGAACATAAAAGTAAAACTAATGTGATCCATGCATTTTTTTAGCAAGAAGGTAGAATTTTGGCTGGTTCTTAAAGCACTGAAAGGAGTACACTAGAAGAAGAATCAAGAAGGAAGATATTCCAGGTCCTCTTTATGGAACAACATGCACAAAGAGAAGTATAAATGTTTTCCCTCTCAGGGAATGCTGGTGTTCTTTTCTGTGTATGTATTGGTATACCCTATTTGTAACCAAGAAAACAAGATGACTACCCAAGATCATACATAGTTAGTACATAGCAGAGGTGGGTTCTAAAACATAGGATTCCTGACAAGTTCTAGACCTCTGTTGTATAGTTATTCACATAGCCAGCTATAGAATGTAAAAACAAAAATAGAAAATTAACTTCTTGTTGTGCTTAGGAGTAACCACAGGGGTCCAGGAATAGGTAAATTAAGTATGTATGTCATTCTGGCAATCATCATAATCATAAGAACCACAGAAAGAAGAACAAAAACTGCAATACCCTTAAGAGTCGATATTTATTACTCATCTATCATGTGCTAGATACTGTTATATGTTTACCTCTTCTTTATAATAATTCTATGAGAAAGGTACAAATATTTGCCCCATTAAATAATTTGAAATAACCAAGAAACAGAGAAGTTATTCCACTTTCCCATGGTCACATGGCAAGTGGGGGAAGTAGGACACAAAACCATCTCTGTCTGTCCCAAGAGCCTAACCTCAAACCAACTGTGAAAACATTTAGTAAAAATTTAGTAAAAAAAAAAAAAATAGTTCTCTAGGGAGGAGAATCTAATTTTCTAAAAACTTTTGTTGTCCAAATCCTGACCATATTAATGAAGTCCCAAGTACCAAACTGTCTTAAAAACTTTCCATGTAATTCTTCTGTACAGCCAGTGTTAAGAGCCACAGTTATAGAAGGTTGAAATCTGAAGCAGGTGGGGGAGCTGAATTCAGGACAAGAAAACAAAACAACAGGCCAATCATACAGAAAGCAAATAAGGTAAAACTGGCCTAAAAGAATATTCATGAGTTTTTAGATCACTTAGGAAATGCTTAGAACTAATTTACTGATAAAGACAATGTTCTAAGTAGAGAAAGATCTCTACAATAACCCACTAGCACCAAGGGGCATAACTGACCCATATAACGAGTAATCTAAAGTACCAATAACACAGGGTTAGATTTAGGTTCTTCCAAGTAAGAGGGAAAAAGATAGATTCCATGATCTTTCCTAGATAATTTTTTTTTCTTAGTAGAAGCTAGAAAGATTAGTTCATTTATTAAGGCTTTATTTATTTATTTATTTATTTTTGCAACATCGTGTGCATTTCTTTTTTATTTCTTTTCAGTGTTCCAAAATTCATTGTTTATGCACCACACCCAGTGCTCCATGCAATACATGCCCTCCATAATACCCAGCACCAGGCTCACCTAACTCTCCAACCCCCTCCCCTCCAAAACCCTCAGTTTGTTTCTCAGAGTCCACAGTCTCTCCTGGTTTGTCTCCCCCTCTGATTTCCCCCAACTCACTTCTCCTTTCCACCTCCCAATGTCCTCCGTGTTATTCCTTATGCTCCACAAGTAAGTGAAACCATATGATAGTTGACTCTCTCTGCTTGACTTACTTCACTCAGCATAATCTCTTCCAGTCCCATTCATACTGATATATTTTTAATTGTGTTATGTTAGTCACCTACAATAGATATTAGTTTTTGATGTAGTGTTCCAAGATTCATTGTTTGCATATAACACCCAGTGCTCCATGCAATACGTGCCCTCTTTAATACCCACCACCAGGCTCACCCATCCCCCCACCCCTCCCCTCTAAAACCCTCAGTTTGTTTCTCAGAGTCCACAGTCTCTCATGGTTCGTTTCTCCCTCCGATTTCCCCCAACTCCCTTCTCCTCTCCTTCTCCCAATGTCCTCTGTGTTATTCCTTGTGCTCCAAAAGTGAAAACATATAATAATTGACTCTCTCTGCTTGATTTATTTCACTTAGCGTAATCTCCTCCAGTCCCATTCATGTTGATGCAAAAGTTGGGTATTCATCTTTTCTGATGGTTGAGTAATATTCCATTGGATATATGGACCACATCTTCTTTGTCCATTCATGTGTTGAAAGGCATCTCAGCTTTTTCCACAGTTGGCTATTGTGGACATGGCTGCTATGAACATTGCGGGTTCATATGGCCCTCCTTTTCACTACATCTGTATCTTTGGGGGTAAATACCCAGTAGTGCAATTGCTGAGTCTTAGGGTAGATCTATTTTTAATTTTTTGAGGAATCTCCACACTGTTTTTCAAAGTGGCTGCACCAACTTGCATTCACATCAATAGTGTAAGAGGGTTCCCCTTTCTCCACATCCTCTCCAACATTTGTTGTTTCTTGTCTTGTTAATTTTGGCCATTCTGACTGGTATAAGGTGGTTTTGGTTTGGATTTCCTTGATGGCTAATGATGATGAACATTTTTTCATGTGTCTGTTACCCATTTGTATGTCTTCATTGGACAAGCATCTGTTCATTTCTTCTGCCCATTTTTTGACATGATTATCTGTTTTTTGGATGTTGAGTTTGAGAATTTATTTATAGATCTTGGATATCAGCCCTTTGTCTGTAGTGTCATTTGTGAATATCTTCTCCCATTCTGCGAGTTGCCTCTTTGTTTTGTTGACTGTTTCCTTTTGTGTGCAGAAGCTTTAACCAATGGGACAGAGTGAAGAGACCAGATATGTACCTTCAACTTTATGGTCAAGTAATCTTTGACAAAGCAGGAAAAAATATCCAATGGAAAAAAAATAGTCTCTTCAATAAGTGGTGCTGGGAAAATTGGACAGCTGTGTACAGAAGAATGAAACTCGACCATTCTCTTACACCATACACTAAGATAAACTCAAAATGGATGAAAGACCTCAGTGTGAGACAGGAATCCATCAAAATACTAGAGGAGAACATAGGCAGTAACCTCCTTAACATTGGCCACAGAAACTGCTTTCAAGACACATCTCCAAAGGCAAGGGAAAGAAAAGCGAAAATAAACTTTTGGGACTTCATCAGGATAAAAACCTTCTGCACAGCAAAGGAAACAGTCAACAAAACAAAGAGTCAATCCTGGTTTAATTCTAACTAAAATTTTGAAATGATGCACATTTGATTTTGGCATCCCCTCACCTTACTTTTTCAATTGGCTTATATGCCACTACCTGGTACCCGAGTCCAACATATTTCCCTTCACTCCCCACTGCAGTGGACACAGGCCCTTGAGGCAACCTGATCTATGATATGTTTGTCCCTCAATGGCAGAGGTTCCCTGAGCAATACTTGCTCTCTTGTAAAACTCACTGAGGCTGGTGTAGACTCCGAGTCCTTCTCAGCTATAGGCAGGCCCTGAGAAGCAGCCAGCACTGGTGCTTAGGAGGACAAACCAATTTGCCACCCCAGACCTGAGAGCCAAATAAGTTGGTAATGAGGCAGCAAAACAGCTCCAGCAACCTGCTGAGGTTGACTCAGGGCAAGAAAGTACAGCTGCTGGGTGCAAATGCTTCCCCTGCCTCCTCCATGTGTTTAACTGCTCTTTAGACCTTTCTGTCGATTACAAGGGATCTTCTTTTTGGTTTCATTTGCCAAAGCAGACCTCACATTTGCATGCATACTTCTCCATTAAATTTTTGTGGCAATCTCACTGACTATAGATCCAGTTAACACATGATAGAAGTAAAATCCCTCACATGCATGGGCTTCTTTGTAGAAGTCCACATCCAAGTGCAGAGCCCCTTTGGTCCTCTTGAAAACCCTGACTGATTCAAGGTAGCTGGTATTTCCATCACTTTTCAGATGATAAATTTGGTGCTCAAATGGAAACAATGTTAGAATTTTAAGATATTTCTTGGAAGAAAAATTGTCTCAGCTTGCTATATAGTTTATATCAAGATTGGAATCATGTATTCAGCCAACAAACACTTTCTGAACACCTACCATGGGCTAGGCATCAGGCTAGTACCTAGAAATAGATAAATGAATCATAGTTGATATCCTGAAAAGTCTATAGTCTGTGACAGAGATCAACAAACTAGAGACTGTGGGCCAAATCTGGCCCCATTCCTGATTTGCTAAATCAGGTTTTATTGAAACACACACAGGGCTATTTGTTTATGTATTGTCTATAGCTATATTTGTGCTACAGTAGCAGAATGGAGTAGTTGCTAACAGAAACTGCACCCCCACAAAGCTGAAAATATTTACCATCTGAGTCTTTATAGAAGTTTGCTGACCCCCCCAATCTAGTAAAAGTAGGCTTCTGTGAAATCAAGTGGTGCTGGTGTTATTACAAAATTCTCCGTGGGGTGTATTGTGAGGAAGGGGTGGCTTCTCAGAAGATATCTTGAACGATAACCAAGCAGAGAGATAGAGTACAGGAATGCAGGCAGAGGTAAGAGTGTGAACAAATAATGGAAATAAGAAACAACATGGCTGATGAGGAAACTGTCTGTAACTCAGCACAGTTGGCATTTATGGTAGGGTTGAGGGTGGAGGAGTAAGAGTCAGCAGTGAGTGGTGGTCAAGGACCACCTCTGAAGAGTTTCATATGCAATCCTAAAGCCACTGACTGTAAGCCCAGGAATTGTTGAGATTTTTATGTGACAGATGCAGGCTATATTAAAAATGGAATACTATAATTCTCTTCTGGGCTGAGAAACCCACCAAGAACATTTAGTGTTCAGTCACCATGATGCATAAGATGAGGTATAGTTTCAAGTGAATAAACTGCATCTCTGTCAAATGGATATCCAGCTATTTCCTCCCTTTATAATAGTTCACAGTAACTAGGAAGAGTTAAAGGATACCAATGGAGCACAGGACGGGAGACCTGGCTTAATCTAGGGGAGTTGAGAATGTTATCCCAAAGACGTGACATTGATGGCAAGATCTGAGAGCTGAGTAGAGATTAGCCAGGGAAAGAGCAAAAAAATCACTTGAGAACTTTGTTTTAACATTTTGAAATCTGCAATACTGAGTCATTCTAAAATGATACTCCTTTTCCTGGGTTAAGGAGATCATTGGATTAAATACCATTGAGTCTGTCAGTAACATGGAGATAATAATGGTACCCAGATCAAAGGTTGCTCTAAGGATGTACAAATGGATGTACAAATGGATGGTGTTTAACATAAGGTCCAGCATCAGCACACAGGAAGCATGCCAGAAAGGCTGGTTGTCAATCTTAGTAATTGTTTTTCGTTTTGGTTTTGGTTTCATCTTCTTCTTTTTGTTTTCTAGCAGTGATGAGCTGCATTGCCTATTTTATACCCTTCACAGAGTCTAGGCATAAAAGAATTTTGGACTACAGGTTGTTGTAGAATATCAATTAATACAGTATTTTTGGTGAATTGTGACTCTCAGTCAAAAGCAAAGGAGCTTTACCTCTCACTAAGTATGGGAATCCCTGCTTTCAAATTTCTAACAGATGGTCTTCCAATACCTGCTTGGATGAGACCAATGACCACTTGCTCCCCAACTGGGAAACTCTGATAGCAGGAAAATTCTTCTCCATATGGAGCCCAAATTAACTTTCCTGAAACAGCCACCCGTTGGCCTTACTTCTGTTCTCTGGACCATGTTGAACATGGCCTATGCCCCTTCCACATGATTTCCCTTCAAATCTCCTGATAGTAGCTTTACCACACAGAGTCCAGACTACAGGATTGGGCCCCTCCATTACACTGCATTGTCTTCTCTCTATGACCTTCAATAATTTTAAAAGACAGAGTTCCCTTACCACAAACCTCACATCTAATTCATCTCTGTATCTACTCAGCATAGTGTCTTTTCAAAGCAGGTACTTTGTGATAAACAAATGTTTAATGTTTGTGATAAATAAATGGAAAAAATCTATTTCAAAGCATATTACTCTTTAAAGAGCAAAATAAAACTGAGTAACCGTTCAGCTAATTTTATGCCAAATTCTAGTGTGCATCAGAAAACATCATGGGCCACTTAGCAAAGAAGTTGATTTCTGGACTACATTAGAGGCTCTGATTCCATCAATCTGGAATTTTTCTAAGCATTTTCCTTTGTATCAAGCATCTGGGTATATTTGAATCAGGTGGTCTGTTAATCATAGTTGGAAAAATACTGCTTTAAACACTACAGGCAGAGATACCTGGATGGGTCAGTTGGTTAAGTGTCTGCCTTCAGCTCAAGTCATGATCCTGGGGTCCTGGGATCAAGTCCCACTTTGGGTCCCTTGCTCAGCAGGGAGCTTGCTTCTCCCTCTGATTGCAGCTCCCGCCTGCTTCCAAATGAATAAATGAATAAAAATCTAAAAAAAAAATAACAAAAAAACCAAACCTCCAGACATCAAACCAAACAACTTTTTTAAAACTTTATATTTGGAAGTAGCAAACATATTTCAGTCATTTCTACTTAGAACAACTTTTCACTTGCCTGCTTATTATTTTTTTCTCCTTGAAGCATTTTTTTTTTCTGAGTTACCCAGCCATAACTACCCTCCCATGCTGAGAGGTAAGTATGTTCCATCTATTACATTCTTTTCAGACCTCCTAAGGAGGTAATTAGGCATTGAAATTGATTGCAATTTATTAATCAGAACAGGATGTTAGAGTTTGGGGGTGGGGAAGCACAGTGATGAAGTCTAGTATAAATGCAGGGCAAATGCATAGAGTGACAGGGGAATAAGGCAAAAATAACTGCCAAATCACAGGATGTTTCAAACTGATACTTGTTTTGTACAGTGGTGGCCTGATGTATAAAAAGGGGATATTAAAACTTGGCTGGTCTACCTCTAGAGCCAGGTGTAAGATTTATTCTATGAATATTTATTGAGTGTCTGTGATGTAGCAGGAACTGTCCTTGGTGCTAAGGGTACATCAGAGAACAAGACTAAGTCCTTGCCTCAGAGAGAGATTAAAACAAAATTAAATTCATACATTTATATTATACTATATTATACTACCCAGGAATTAAGTAGAACTGAGTAATGAGATAGAGAGTGAGAGAGAGGAGGGTGCAGGTAAGGTCTCCCATTACATGGGAAGGTTGCAGAAGGACTCTCCAAGGAGGTAATATTTAAGTACAAATCTAGGTGATGTGAACGAGCATGACTCAGGAAGGTCTAATAGGAGAAACTCCAGGGAGAGGGAATTACAAGGCAAAATGGCTAGGTGGGCACAATAGGATGAGTGTACTCCACATGTTGGAGAATAGCAGGAATACATGACTGCAATGGAGTGGCCAAGTAAAGAAAGTGGAAGAAGAAAATAAGATAACACAGATGGAAGCATGTTGAAAAGCAGTCTATAATGGGATACTATTCTTACAGGATGTTAAGTCACCAAAGAACCTAAGTAATCACTCAGTCTAGTTTATTCATTCTGTAGGTGAGAAAACACAATCCCAGAGAACGTAATAGACATCTCCATAGTAGAATAGTGCCCAGGTCCTGTGATGTGTAACAGAGCATTCATTGTCATCTGTCCTGGTTTTCTGCTTACTCTTCCTCCATTTTTTTCTTTTTCTTCCTTGAATTTCCTTTCTTCCTTTCCTTTTCTGCTACCTAGTCATCTGAGTCCCCTTATTTCTTTTCCCTTTTCCCTCCTTGTCTCCATGCTTTCTTTTTCCATTCTTTTGCCTCTCTCTTCCTCCCCATGACATCAGTCTTCTCTAATTTCATGGTTTGTGGTCAGTGTTAGGTCAAGACAGCAAGATTTATCCCTATATAAAACAGTTCTGACCAACAGGCATATGCTATTCAGTATCAGATAACGTCAAATTCTAACATATACAGACCTCAAAATATCATTTTCTTAATTTTCCCTCTACTCTCTTTAAAAACTATCTGTTATTTTGGCTAAAAAATATCCCGTCCTAGTGTCTGACATATAAACCACCTCCATAATTACAGAGGTATGTATCTATATGCCTATGCTGGTTGTTTGGTACAGAAAGTGCAAAGAAAAGCCCAAGTGTAGCAAAATCCAAACCAAGCATCTAATACAATGGGGCAGGCATTAAGTAAAAGTCACTGCCATTAGGTATGGGAGAGGATAAAGACTTTAGCCAAACCATTGGAAACTGCTATCCATTTTAAAGAGATCTAGCCCATTTCTGGAAGCAGGTGTCTTATTTCAGCCCATAATCTTATAAGAGAAGCTAGGAAATGGTGATACTTTGTGTGTTGCTATCAGTGATCCAAGTAGATGTCTGATCTCTAAACTGAATGAAGAAGCAATGCACTGTGAGTTTGTCACATCCTCTTCCCAGCACATATCCCCAAGTGAATCCTAATACAAATCCCTGGCCATTATATTTCAGTTTTATATTTCTAGCCACATAGCTAGAGAATGCAGAGCTGGCATCTGTAGAAATTGATTTTTCTTTTCCTGTAGAAAGAGCCCTTTGCTGTCACAACAAAGCACATTCTTTTCCTTAGAAAGAAAGTAAAAGGAATTGCTGGGAGTACTTTTATCCTGCCAAACAGCCAACATCAGTCTTCCACACAGCTTTTCAACTCCTCCAACTCTATCAGTCGCCACTAAAAAATGTAACAGCTACATACACATAATAGAGTCTCTAAAAACTAATAATCTAAAATTTTCTCCCAGAACTAATCTCCCTGGGACTCAGTTTGTTAATCTGTAAAATGAGAGTGTCAAATAAATAATGTTTAGATCTGTGGTTACTACTATCCTATTCCTTCTAGGTTCTTTCTTCCTCGCATCAGGAATGATGCTACATGGGTTATAGAATAAGTCTAAGACTTCTCCCTCCTCTCTCTCCTTACCAGTGACCAAAGAAAGAAAGGCTCTATGGTTTTTAATCCTGATATTATTAAAATCATATATTTTCATGTAATTTCAGAGGGAATAAGAAGGAGATTAAAATTTGGTTATGAGTTTTTGTGGAATGCTGTAGGGTACCTCATGGTGGTTTGGGGATTCAGCTTTGAAGCTTGATTACATTTATATGTAGGGTATCAATGTGTAGTAGAATATGCTTGATAAAATGTATATGTTTATAGAAGGAACCACAAAATGTTAGAGGAGAAATTTGACAAATACCCTAAAAAGCAATGATAAAACTGGATGGAATTGAGAGCACCTGGGTGGCTCAGTCACTTGAGCATCTACCTTTGTTCAGGTCATCTCAGGGCCCTAGGATCAAACTTGGGTCTCTGCTCAGCAGGGAGTTTTCATCTCCCTCTCCCTCTGCCCTTTCCCCTCTGCTTGTGCTCTCTCAAATAAAATAAAATAAAATAAAATAAAATCTTTTTAAAAAAGCAGAATTGTTAATAGCAATCACTGTAGGACTCTGAAAATTGATCAAAGGCATATAATAAATTGAAAAATATTTACTCAAGAAAAACTACTAACCATCACTAAGGACAGTGAAAGTTTGTGACTTTATCGGCTGTTTCCATTCTTCCTTCCAGCTCATGGCATGGTGGCTCTACTATGGCTGGGCAGAGTGTAAGAACAGACAGCTCTACTACCATGGAGGGCTAACTTGATTTGGAACAGAGTGGAGAGGAGCCACATGTCTAAGGGCTTTATTGAAAACAATAGTGATCTTTGTGACAATCTAGGGCGGACAAACCTCACATCTGCCAGAGATTGTGATAATGACTGGGCCAATTAACACATTAGCCAGAAATATAGCAAGGAAATACAATGAACAAAGTAGGCATGAGAAGTTTTGATAATAATCCAAACGTTTCTGGTAGTCTAGAAGGCTGTCTGCGTGCTTGGGAGAGTCAAGAGGAGGTCCTAGTGGAGCACCTGGTTGGTTCAGTTGGTTAAGCATCTGACTTCAGCTCAGGTTGTGATCTCTGGCTCCTGTGATGGAGCCCTGCCTCAGGCTCCCTGCTCACTGCTTGTCTATTTCCCTCTGCCCCTCCCCCCACTTACTCTCTCTCTCTCTCTCTCAAATAAATAAATCTTATTTTAAAAAAGAGAAAGAGAGAGAGAGTGCCCTAGCTATTTACTCATCCCTAGATGAATGTGAAGCTTTGCACAACAGAAAATAAAATCTGGCCCATATTTGATAACTTCTTGAGCTTTGAATAATTCTGCAACCTACACACAGAACCACTGGCAAAAAGAGAATATCTCAAAGTGTTTAAATACAACTTCTGACCAATCTTTGGCTGGCCACAAAGCTCTGCTGATAGGAGCAAACCTAAGAAAGCCAGTCTTTAAGGTTAGAAAATTTTTTTTCCAAAAAATAACCTGAGAAAAGACGTCACTGATCATACAGTGCAAAATAGAAGGAGTTGATAGACTGAATACAACCAAGTCACTAAACAAACAACTAAAGCAAAAACAACATCGCTTAGGATGGGGAAATCAGAATCCAGAGTACTACAATATATCTAAAATGCCCGTTCCCAACCAAAAAAAAGAAGAAGAAGAAGAAGAAGAAGAAGAAGAAGAAGAAGAAGAAGAAAAAAAATGCAACATAACAGGAAAGTTTGTCCAATCCACACACGAAGAAAGCATAAATAGAAAAGCATACGTAGAAATTATCGTTGAAGATATCCAGATGTTTATTCTAACAAAGACTACAAAGCAGCAACAAAGGGAGAATATGAAGAATAATTAATGCACTCAAAGAAGTAAGGAAATTAAGTTTAAAGAATTAAAGGAAAATATCACAAATCACTAATGGAGAATATCAGTAGAGATAGAAAATATAAAGGAGAACAAAACTGAAATTCTGAATTAAGAGTACAATAACTGACAAAAAAGAATACATTGAAAGTATTCAATATACTTGAGCTGGAAGAACAAAGAATCAGCAAAAAAGAATAAAATAGAGACTGTACAGTCTGAAAAGGGGGAAAAATGAAGAAAATAAACAGGTCCTCAGAGACCTATGGAACTATATCAAAAGTACTAACATGCATAATGGGAATCCCAGAAAAAGAAAAAGGAGCACAGAAAATATTTAAAGAAGTAATGGCTACAAACTTCCAAAATGTTTGAAAAATATTAATCTGCACATCTAAAAAGCACAACAAATTCTAAGTATGGTAAAGACAAAAAGATAAACTTCTAGTCACATCATAACCTGTTAAAATTCAGAAACTTAATATCTTGAAAGAAACCACAGAAAAAAAGCATCATCAGAAAAAAAGCAGAAACCATAAAGCAATGGGATAACATATTGCAGATCTTGAAAAAACATTGACAATGTGTAATGTTAATTCTATATCCGTCAAAATTATCCTTTAAAAAATGAAGGGGAACCATTAAAAAGTGAAGGTGAAATACAAGTATGAAAAGTGTTAATTCCTAGCAGATATGCCTTTAAAATAAATCCCAAAAGAAATCTTCCAGGTTAAAATGAAATGAAACTAGACGATAACATGAATTTACACAGAAGAAATACATTGGTAGAGATAATTGCAAGATATGCATTAAAAAGTATATAAACACATTTTTTCTTTCTTCTCTCAACTTCAAGACAACTGTACTATAAACTTTCAGAAACTGTATTACTGAGTTTATAACATATGATTGTATATTTGAAAATAAATACCCGAAGTAGGGAGGTGAATGGAGCTATAATGAAGACAAGTTTATATTTTTTACTGGATTTAATTTTTATTAATCTGAAGTCAGTTGTGATAAATAAAGAGGCATACTGTAATCCCTGAAGCAACCTTAAAAATAAATAATAAACTTTATGTAAGAAAAGTATCAACAAAGGAATGTAAATGGTACATACACACACACACACACAAATTTAAAAGGCAGTATAAAAAAGAACATAAAAACAGAAAAAGGAAAAAGACACAGAAAACAATTAGCAAAATGATAGAAATAAATTCAACCACATTAAACACTAAATATAAATGGATTAAAAATTCCCAATGAAAGCCAGAGGCTATCAGACTGACTAAAACAAACACAAGACCCAAAAATATGCTACTTGCAAAGCTTTAGATACAAACACACCAAGATATAAACACTTTAGATACAAAGACACAAAATTAAAGCAAACGAATAAGAAAAGTATACCATGCAAAGAATAAAAATGAGAGAGCTGGAGGGCCTATACTAATACTAGACAAATACACTTTAAGATAGAAAATGTTAGTAGAAGCAAGGGGGATATTTTATAATAGTAAAAGAATTAGGAATATGTAACAATTATAAACATTTTTGTACATAACAGCAGAGTCCCAAAATACATGAAGCAAAACCTTAAAGAACTGAAAAGAGAAAGAAATAGACCATCAAGCAACAAAAATAACTGGAAACTTGAGAACACTTCTCTCAAAAATTGGCATAAAAGCTAGACATAAAATTAGCAACCATATATAAGACTTAAACAACATTATCAGCTATGAATCAACATGATATGATTGACACCTATGGAACAATTCATCCAACAACTGAGAAATATACATTCTTTTTAAGTGCATATGAATCATTTTCCAGTATTGACCACATGCTAAGCCATAAAGCAGTAGCAATACATTGGAAGTATTCAATTTTACAAAGAATGTTCTCACAATGGAATTAAATTAGAAATCAACAAAAGGAAATAGGGGAAATTCATAAGTATTTGAAAATATAAAAACACTTCTATATAACACATAGGTCAAAGAAAAAATCATCAAGGATGTTAGTAAATAGGGGCGCCTGGGTGGCTCAGAGGGTTAAGCCTCTGCCTTCGGCTCAGGTCATGATCTCAGGGTCCTGGGATCGAGCCCCGCATCAGGCTCTCTGCTCAGCGGGGAGCCTGCTTACCCCTCTCTCTCTGCCTGCGTCTCTGCCTACTTGTGATCTCTCTCTGTCAAATGCATAAATAAAATCTTTAAAAAAAAAAAAAAGGATGTTAGTAAATATTTTTAACTGAATGAAAAAAAAAGCACAACATATAAAAACTTATGAGATGTCAGTAAAGCAGTACTAAGAAGAAAACATACAGCTTTAAATACCTGTATTGATAAAGAAAAAAATAAATCAATAACATAAACTTTGATCTTTAGAAACTAGAAAAAAAATGTAAACTAAACGCCAAAGCCAAAGCAAGAAAATGGAAGTTAATACTAGAGCAGAAATCAAGGAAACTGGAATCAGAAAAAAAAAATCAATATAACTAAATGACAAACTTTTATCTAAACTAACAAAGAATGAAAAGGAAGACAGAGATTACCCAAAAAAAAAAAAAGCAGCCATCATAAGCAAATTGATAGAAGTTAAAAGAAGTTTCAAAAACATTATGAATAACTTCATGCCAATAAATTCTTCAGCTTGGATGAAAAGGAAAAATTAATATAAAGATATAAATTAATAAACCTGACTCAAGAATAGATTGAAAATCCGATCGACCTAAAATCCACAAGGAGACTGAATTAATGATTAAGAATATCCCCACAAAGTAAAGTCCAAGGACAGATGGCTTCACTGGTGAATTCTTTTTTTTTTTTTATAAAGTATATACTCTTTTTTTATTTTTTTTTAAGATTTTATTTGTTTATTTGACAGAGAGAGAGAGAGAGAGATCACAAGTAGGCAGAGAGGTAGGCAGAGAGAGAGGGGGAAGCAGGCTCCCCGCTGAGCAGAGAGCCCATGCGGGGCTCGATCCCAGGACCCTAGGATCATGACCCAAGCTGAAGGCAGAGGCTTAACCCACTGAGCCACCCAGGCGCCCCCACTGGTGAATTCTTTCAAACATTTAGATAAGAGATTTTAGTAACCCTCTATAAACTCTTCCAGAAAACAGAGGAAGAAGGAATACAACATATCCTTTAAGACTCCGATACCAAAGACAAAGACATCACTTAGCAAAAACAGACCCAAAAACTGCATGCCAATATTTTTCATATGTAGATACAAAAATTTTTCCAAAAGTACTCCAAGCACAATCAAAAACAAATTAAAAGGTTTATACATTGTGAACAAGTGGAATGTATTCCAGGAATGCAAAGTTAAACTATCCTCCAAAATCAGTTAATGTAATATACCATATTAATTTACCAAAAAAAAGCAAAAACTACATGATCATCTTAACAGATGCAGAAAAATCCTAATTAAAACATCCAAATCTCATTCATTACTAAAAAGGAAAAATAAACTCTCAACAAATTAAGCACAAAATAAAATTTCCCCAGCCTAATAAAAAGCATTTACAAAAAACTATAGCTAACATTAAATGAAATAATGGAAGTCTGAATTATTTCCCTCAACATCAAGAACAAGGTAAAGTTGTCTACCTTTGCCATTTCTAGTCAATAATAAAAGTTTCAGCTAGTGGAATCAGGTAATAAGAGAGACTACAGAGCATCCAAACAGGAAAAAGAGAAATAAAACCATATTAATTTGCGGAAACATAATCCGTATGTAGAAAATCTAAGGAATAAACACATATACTACTAGAATTAATGAATGATTTCAGCACTATCACGGAATAGAAGATCAACATACAAAATCAATTATAATTCTATATGCAATCACTGAACAATTCAGAAATAAATTTTTAATTCCATTTATGATAGAATTGTAAGAATAAAAATATATATGAATAAGTTTAATAAAAGAAGGACAAAACTTACAAAACATTATAGAAATAGATCAAGAAGACTTAAATAAATGGAGAGAGATTCTATTTTCATGGATGGAAGATTCAGTATTATGGAGATGAATTTCCCCCCAAATTGATATGTAGATAAGGTATTGAGTCTTATCAATACTTCAGCAGGCTTTTTTTTTTTTTTGCAGAAATTGACAAGCTAACCTAAAATTATGTGGAAGTGCATGCAAATGACTCAGAGTAGCTAAACAATTTTGAAGACAAAGAATAAAATTAGAGGACTCATATTTCCCAATTTCAAAACTTACAAGAAGGCTATAATAATCAAGATAGTGTGATATTGGATGGGGTGCCTGGGTGGCTCAGTGGGTTAAAGCCTCTGCCTTCGGCTTGGGTCATGGTCCCGGGGTCCTGGGATCAGCCCCACATCAGGCTCTCTGCTTGGCGGGGAGCCTGCTTCCCTCCCACCTCTCTCTCTGCCTGCCTCTCTGCCTATTTGTGATCTCTGTCTGTCAAGTAAATAAATAAAAATCCTTAAAAACAAAAAAGATACTGTGATGGCATAAAAGTAGATGTATACATCAATGGAACAGACTTGAGAATCTAGAACTACTTTTTTACATTTAGATCTATTAATTTCAACAAAGGGGCCAAGGCAATTCTGTGAGAAAGGATAAGCTTTTCAAAAATTGGTACTGGCTGGGGCACCAGGGTGGCTCAGTGGGTTAAGGCCTCTGCCTTCGGCTCGGGTCATGGTCCCAGGATCCTGGGATCGAGCCCCACATCCAGCTCTCTGGTAGGCAGGGAGCCTGCTTCCCGCACCACCCCCCCACACCCCCGGCCGCCTGCCTGCCTCTCTGTCTACTTGTAATCTCTGTCTGTCAAATAAATAATTTTTAAAAAATTGGTACTGGAACAGTTGATATTCACATTGAAAAAAATGTATTTAGACGTTAATCTCACACCATATGAAAAATTAACTCAAATGGACCATAGAGCTAAATGTAATCACTAAAATTATAAAACTCTAGAGGAAAGCATAAGAGAAAAATCTTTTTGGCTGAAGATTAACCAAACATGTCTTTACCAAAAAAAAGCACATTGATTAAAAAATGATAAATTTATCATCAAATTAAAAACCTTTATAGTTCAAAAAATACCAGTAATGGAAAAATAAGTTACAAATTAAAAGAAAATATTTGCAAATCATCTATATAATAAGGGACTAATATTCAAAATATGTAAGAAACAACTAAATAAGACAAGCCAATTTTTTGAAAAGCCTGCTTGAAAAACAGTTTCTGAAGTTACTAAACAGATGTACCATATGATCCTGCAAATCTGCTCTCAGTATCTACCCAAGAGAAATGAAAACATATATCCATGCAAAGTCCTGTATGTGAATGTTTACATTAGCCTTATTTATGGTAGTCAGAAAAATCTGAATGACCATCACCTAATGAATGGATAAAATGTGCCATATCCCACAGTGGAATGCTATTCAGAAATAAAAAGGAATGAACTATTGATATATGTAACAATATAGATGAACTTCAAATGCATAAATGAGGGAAGTAGGCTAGGTGGAAAGGACATGGTCTATCTAAAGCAGCCAATTGTCATATAGGAATATTGTCATGTGGGCTTACTGTTGCTGGGTCTTCAGATTTTACAAAAAGAGTGAGAAAGGAACATTTGTATGTAAATTTTCTTCAGCAGTCATCTGCAGATGACCTCTGGCTTTTTTGCTATCTGCTGGTTTATTCCAGAGGTGAGGAAGTTTGGCCTTCTAGAATTCTGCCTGCCTCCTATGTGGTATCCTCAATTTTGTCTCTTGTTTCCTAAAGTCTAAATTATTTACTATCTGGCCTTTGCAAACAAAGTATGCCTATTCCTGCATTAGTTGATTTTCTTCAAGACATGATGTCAGCTGCTTATGCCCATCCTGATTCTTGTAGACTGAATGTGTGTGCCTGGGAGGAGGTGTATTCCCAAACAAAAATTTGGGCTGTTTCTGTTTGCTCAAACAAAAATGGAACTTCAGTTCTCTACTTGTGCATCTTATGTCTAGCTGTCCTCAGTTTTCTCCTATATATGCTCTTTGCCACACTTCACATTAACATTTGAGATAGAAAAATGGGGGCGGGACCCAGATATTCCTGAACATCTCAGCTTCCTGTTTTCCATCATTCTGAAAATCCATTTCTCTCCAGCCCTTTGTTTTTCTCAACAGAACATATTGACTGTAACTTTCTCCCCCCAAATTTGAAATGCATTCTCTTTCAAACATAACATTTCTTCAGGAGTTGAGGTAGATTTCTAGACTATGACACTGCTTCATTGTTTTTCTGTCCAGTTCTGTATTGGTATCACTCTGCTTCAATTATAGTCACTTAATGTTGTGTTTACTATAAAAGGGCTAGTTGCCTGGGCATACACTCCTTTGTCATTAATCTGTTTTCTATGTCTTATCTTTTTTTTTTTTAACCACTTAAAGTACTGTGTTTAGGGGCACCTGGGTGGTTCAGTGGGTTAAGCCTCTGCCTTCGGCTCAGGTCATGATTCCAGGGTCCTGGGATGGAGCCCCACATCAGGCTCTCTGCTCAGCAGGGAGCCTGCTTCCCCCTCTCTCTCTCTGCCTGCCTCTCTGCCTATTTGTGATCTTTCTCTCTGTCTGTCAAATAAATAAATAAAATCTTAAAAAAAAAAAACCTACTGTGTTTATATCCATACTCTAGATCAGAAAACTGGTAACAAAGTGAGGCAGTGTCATGCCCCAGGTGTGGATCAGCAAGGATTGGACCCTAGGTCTATCAGCCTCCTCCTTGTATTTTTGTATATATTTTGTATTTTTGAATGTGTGTAGGTTTTTTATTCCATTTGTTTTTTGCTCTTTTACAGTATTTTATAAAACCCTGCTTGAAACGTTCAAACCTCTGTTCAGATAAGTGTTTCCCAGGGCATTTGCCTGAGACAGAACCTAGTACTAAGGATTTACAGCTGGATTATCACATCTCTGGGGCCTTGTGTGATGGTGGCTGTATGGAATACAAATTTTACAGAATCTCAAAGTGAGGATAAAATTTAAGGGACAGGGTCATGGACCATTTTATAAAACTTTTCATTTGAAAACAATTTCAAACTTAGAAGTTACACAAATAGTGAAGAGCATATTATTTGCTGAAATTCACCTCACTTTAACATATATATACATATTATATACATATATATATATACCTTTTCCTGAATGTTGGGAAGTAAATTACATTCATTATTGCCCTTTATGCCTAAACACTGCAGTGTGTATTTCCTAAGAAGGCTATTATCTTCTATACCCACACTACAATTCTCAGCTTCAGCAAATTGAACGGTAATATAGAACTTTAATCTACTGTCTGCATTTCTTGTCAGTTTACCCAATAATGCACAATGGGAAAAAGGCATTGAAGAATTTGGTATGATGACTGTTGACAAAGTTTTTAAAGAGGTGTGGGGCACCAAAGAAATGGGCAGAAGTTTTGTGGGAAGTCCTATTAATAGTCCCAGGAAACTGTGATATACCACTGTTGGCCTTCTTGCCTAGATGAGTGGGCGAGGCAGGGGCAATGGGGTTCATCCTGGCCCCAGCCCCAATACCTCCACTCTGTTCTACCTGCTGAATCATGAGCCTAGAAAGAAATGGCTCTAATTTCTAAGTTTTTGCATATTTCTTATCTTCAAAGCCTCCTTACATCTCAATTTAAATCAGTGAGTGGCTTGTCTTCTAAGTGTGAGAATCTCCCTTGCTCCTCTGTCCTGTACTCTAAATCTTCCTACCCATCTTGCCAATTTATTTGTGAGCTCCATGAAGGCAAGGATCTCATCTCT
The DNA here is from genome assembly GCA_004024625.1 of Mellivora capensis. Taxonomy (NCBI): domain Eukaryota; kingdom Metazoa; phylum Chordata; class Mammalia; order Carnivora; family Mustelidae; genus Mellivora; species Mellivora capensis. The sequence goes on from PISX010012832.1 coordinate 42,931, forward strand.
CTCGTTTTCTAGTCTTATCTCCCCTGAGAACAGAGGGAACAGAGCCTCGCATGGAGTAAATGTTCAAAGTTCAAACATTTGCCTGAGTTGGTTTTCTTCTTTCCATCCTCCCATCTGTCGGTCAGATCCCGACACTTTGGTCTGCAATTCCTCTGGCAGGCAGGCCTATTTCCGTGAAAATGAAACAACTAGAGGAGAGTGCTCTGGCTGGGGTTTTGATGGGACACTGATAGCAAGCTTTCATGTTTCAGTTTCCTTTTTTTTATAAACCCTGCTGCTCCTTGGAGGGCTAGGACCTTGCATGCTGAATCTCTGTGGATTTAAATTTCATGATTGCTTTGCAGAGATGTCATGGGTAGGAACAGGATCCCCAATTTTGAAAGGTTATGATGTGTAGCTTCTGTAGCTCTCTGAGGCTGAAAATCCCTTGGCTCCTTGCATCTCCTCCATGAGCTGTAACCTCATTATGCAGCGATGACTGTCACTCACGAAGAAGGATAGGGGATCAGAGCTCTCACTCGTTTTATGCATCGTCACTCAGAAGGATTCTTATTTGTGGCTTTCACTTTTCATTAAGCTTTTTCTGCTTAAAAGATTAAAATTAAGAACCGAGGAGAGAGGAATCAAAATATTAACAGATTTTTGTTTATTTGTTTTAATATGTCTCCTGACCTCTTTGGATACCAGTTTAAGGTCATAGAAAAAAGAATTAAGACTATGGGACCTGGTCTGTCATTATTCTCTGTGTGACAGTTAGCAAGTTAATGTCTTACAGTCACTATTTCTTCTACCATAAAATGGAAACAGCAACTAATCTGATGGGTTGTTTTAAATGAAAGGGAAACTCATTTACAAATTATCCTCTTGGGGACGCCTGAGTGGGTTGAGCCTCTGCCTTCAGCTGGGATTGTGGTCTCAGTCCTGGGATTGAGCCTCACAGGGGCTCTCTGCTCAGCGGGGAGTCTGCTTCCCCCTCTCTCTGCCTGCTGCTCTGCCTGCTTGTGATGTCTCTCTATGTGTCAAATGAATAAATAAAATCTTTAAAAAATAATAATAATAAGTTATCCTCTGTCCTTCTTGTCCTGGGTATCTTTTGTATCAATGGATTGTCTTCATAATTACCCAGCATCCATTTGGATGCTGATCTCAGCACCTCAAGTTTTGTAAAGAACCCGCCCACACAAGTGTCTTTATGAGTTATGTCAATTTTACCACAGCTTTTATAAGAATGAGGAGGAAGGTTATATTATGTACATGATTTTTTTTTTTTTTATTTAATCCTTCCTTTTGGTTCCCCTAAACACATTTAGTTGAGCTGCTGTAGGTATGATGCAGGCAGGATACTTTCTGATTCTTCCTCCAACTGGGATAAGTCAGCCTGGTCCCTCTCATTCCCTTCCTAAGGAATTTGAATTCCTTACCTTGCTATTATTAAGAAGAATAGTTCCTACCCTCTAAAGCCTTGGAGGCTACCCCCTGAGGCCCTGAAATCCTAAGGGACTTATGAGAATTTCAAAAAGTAAACAGCTATCTTTAGTGGGAAATTGGTGTCTTTGTAAAGAAAATTTTAAATCTCCATAGAGCCAGACTGCTTGGATTCAACTCTGGTTCTGTAATTTACTAGTTTGTGACCTTGGGCAAGTTGTTTCCCCTTGTTAAACTTCAATATCCTTATCTCTAAAATAAGAATAATAGAATATACAGGGTAAATAGAATTTATATTATAATGTTAGGATTAAATGAGATAATCCCCAAAAAGTGTTTAGCACAGGACCTGGTTTATAATCCCACACATATTAAGAATAGATATGTAAAACAGCTAGTACATTGGGGTACCTGGGTGTCTTAATCTGTTAAGTATCTAAATCTTTAGCAATTTAAGAGCAAAAGGAAGGTATTGATCTTGGGGTTGCAATAAAATAAATAAAATAATAAAATAAAATGCCTAGTACATTGTAGGCTTTCAATAAGGAGCAGCTATTGCTATTTTTTAGGCTTTTATATGATCCAGATAATAACATATTGTCATGACAGAGATTCCAGGCATTGTTAAGGAAATATGGTTGGGTGGGGAACACTTCTGCACTCATTTAACAGGAACTGTCTATGGAAAGGAAGAGTCCTGGATAGATTTTAGAGATGCAACTTTTCCTATGTGTTCGGCACCCTTTTAACTTTTGAGGGATGCATCATCTGCCCCATATCATCCCCACACCAAGATGTCCTCACTATTTTTTCCTTATTAGGTAGAGTCTAGGTTCATACAGTGGTCTTTCAGCTTAACCACAAGTCTGGCCAATGAGATTTAGTCTCACAAGTTATTTATAAAATTTTAATCTCATAAGGCTTTTGTGGAGTGGTGTCACCTCCTTTATGGTAGATAAAATGTACCACCCAGATTCCCATTGATGGAAGGACCATTTACCTCAGCTGTCAGCAGGCCGCCTCAGCTGTCAGCTTCTGCAGGCCTTGCTCCAATGGTAGAAAGCCACCCAAGGGCATACCCTTAAGGGGCAGCCTCACATATGACTGATTGAGACAGGGGCTGGAGGTTCTAAAGATCCTGTCACTTTGGTGCTTTATGGAAGATTTCTGTGGGGTGAGCTGAGGCTTTGTTGGGTCTGCCTCCCAGTAGAACTTCTCTATCTTCCCAGTCCTCTCCCACCTTCATTCCACATGCACTGATGCCTGACAAATATCCTGCAAGCCAAACGTCAATTCAGTGTCTGCTTCTGAGGAACTCAATATGTGGCATTCTGTTACGGGACCTCCATACTTGATCTCTTAAGGAATGCCTATGGCCATGATAAACATGATGGGGTTCATAAAGGAAGTACACATGTTCTTGTCCATAAGGAGACAGAATACACACATACCCCTAAAAAAGCTAAACAATAATGCAACATTATATATGTAAAAATATGTGAGTTTACATGATTATGTGACAAAATGAGAGAGAGAGAGAGAGAGAGAGAATATGTATTCAGAAAATTAACAATACACCAGGTTAGTTCAGGGAGTTTTCAAAGAAGAGTTAGGCTCGTATGGGCTCTGAAAATTGAGGGGAATTGGGATGAGCACTCTAATGTGTAATTTTAAAATGTTTTCCCTTTTAGGAGGAAGTAGACAAACTGCCTTTCTCAATTTGTGATAAACAAACAGATTAAATTCAGCTACTAATCCTATCCTTGCAGTTCTTTCAGAAATTGCAAAACCAGAGCCTAGAAATCACTGGAGCTGTAGCAGGACTGAGAAGCCATGTTTGTTTTAATACAGCCGACCTGGCAGCTTAAGCGGTCATCACGATGTATTGGGTATGGAACATGTGGGACAGCCTTAAGGCGATTCTGGAAGGTTGTTGATAAGCAGGTTTGGCAAAGACGAAGTCTGAGCTCGGTTACTGTTCTCCACAACTGCCTCCCAGACAACTTCTTACTCTGTTGTAAGTGTCAGATGGCAGGGCCTATCACAGACCAAACCCTTGTTCCCCTTAATACACACGCAAGGGGGGGTGAGACCCCATAGGCTTTTGTAGAAGTGGCAAATAAATGAGCTGAGCCCAGACAGAAAAGAACACTCAACCATGCTGCTTTGCTCATTCATTCATTCAAATATTCATTCAACATTATTTATTGAAAGCCTATTATGTGCCTAGAACTACACTAAGCATAACCCTCGGAGCCTAAGAAGGTCTGTGGGAACTAGAGACAATAAAAAATAATGTCAATGCATAGGACAAAATGGGGGCAGGCTCTTCAACACAGGATAGTAGGAAGGGATTTTCAAAAGAGGAAACAAGCAGAAATCATAAAACCAGAAAAAAAGGGGACCAGGTGGGAGAAATCTCAGATGGAAGATAGCATGGCTCATTTGAAGAACTACAAAGCGGCCACACAGCTGAAGCAGACCGAAGGAGGAAACAGGTAAATCAGCTGAGGATTAAAAAAAAGACTTAAAAAGATCACTCAGGAACTTGGTCAAGAGTTTGGATTTTTGACCTAAGAGCAAAAGGAAGCATTTAAACTTTAATAATGACCCAATTAAATATAAAAGCATATTCCTTCTGCAGGGTAGAGAAAAACTGCTCCCAGATGACTTCACCAAGGCTCTTGGAAGACCAGTGATAATGGAAATTTTCCTTGTCCTTATTACTTTATTCTTTCTCTCTCTTTGCGGTAGCCTCCAGCCCCAGAACTAAACTGTGGAGCTTACCATACTGTGTGCCCACCAGTGAAACTGGTAATCTTCTAAATTTTGGAGGATAAATTTTGGAGTACATCGAGAAAGAACAGGGGTGTTGGTGCAGATATGTACAGGTTGAGTTCTGACTGATTATTTCACCTTCCTAAGCCTCAATTTTGTTGGTCTTTAGAGTATATCTGGCAACATCTTCCCTACTTTCCTTATATAAGAAAGGTGAGGAGACATGAGATAAGAGATGATTTAGAGGCCTAGTATTTTCCAAAGAACCATTTTCTTAGTAAACTACTAGTATTAAATAACCAGGAAGAAAGGTTGACTGCATTAGTGAGAAGTCAGAAGTACAAAATTTGAAAGAAGAAACACAATTTTGCTATTTTCAAGCACATGTAGTTGTTTATAACAACTGGAGAAAACTCTATTCTCGATGGTAAATTACAGAATTTCTCTTAAGGAGAAAACCATATTTCTCGGAACAGTGTCCTTAATGCCTCTCTTAAGGTCACTGAGTGACTGTGGGAAATGCATTTCAGCTTACATGGAACTATCAGAAAAGGGCAAAGCCTCCTGCTAGTGACGGGAAGGGGAATTTGTTCCCAACAGGGAAAGACGGAATAAGGAGAAGCAAAGGTGGGCGGGGGGGAGAAGAGGAGGGAAAAGATGGCAGAAAATTTTTCGGAACACATGTAAGCTTTCCCCTTAACCCTTCAAATTCTTAGTAAAGTGATCTAACTCACAAAACAGGAGAAGCTTTATTCCCCTGGAAACAAAAGAATGGTCCAACACAACAATGGCTGTAGGGAGAAGATACAAGTCAGCAAGAGGAAGCTAGGCCCTGGAACTCCTAGAAGTCTGGGAGATACTTCAGTCTTCCCAGAACCAGGGAACCAGCCATTCAAGTGAAAGTTGTTCATTCTCTAAAACCAAGGATGCCACTACTAGCATCTCAGCTATAGGGGAAAGCAAAGGTTATTACGGAGTACTTTGAGATAGATTGGCATCTTGGCAATGAGCACATTTTGGAACGCTCACAACTTACTTTAGATCAGTTTTCTTGCTCAGACTACACTTCAGGTCATCTTATTCAAATCATCGTTTTCTTTGGCAAACTCTTGCTTTTCAGAGTTTGGAAGGTTGCCTACAGCCCAGTTCTTCTCCAAATCACGTAATCCCATTACACATGAAATCAGAAGTGTTTGTGTTCATCCTTTAAGAGCCCTCAGAGTTTAAGGCAGCATAACCTTACCTAAGGAGGGGCCAGCAATGAACTCGCTGTCAGAAATGTGTGGAAGAAAGAGGATGCCTTGCTTCTTGCTGGGCAAGGGGGCATCCAGAGGAGGAAGACATGTCTAATACCATATTTTCAGATTTGACTTTCAATGTGGCATTTCCTTACTACTGTAAAATATTTAAGGACACTATCTGTAAAAACTAACTTTATAAGTTCAAATCCTTATTCTGTCACTTGCTAGTGTGTGACCTTTTACTAATCTCATAACTTTTCTGAGCTTCAGCTTGATCATCCATAAAATGGGCATACCTACCTCATAGAGTCACTGGGAGGTTCAGTGTATGTGAGTCCTTAGCCCAGTGCCTGGCACTGCAAAAACACTTAGTAACTGGTATCTATCTTTATTTCTATAATTGTTCGTATCTTTAATATTGGGGCCCTTTGTCACTACTACTCATAGCTGGAATTGGATTTTATTTTATTTATTTTATTTTATTTTATTTTATTTTATTTTATTTTATTTTATTTTATTTTATTTTATTTTTAGAGAGAGATAATAAGCATTAGCTAGAGGGAAGAGCAGAGGGAGAGGGAGAAGCTAACTCCCCTCTCTGCAAGGTGCCTGGTGCGGGACTCTGATTCCAGGACCCTGAGATCATGACCTGAGCTGAAGGCAGATGCAACTGACCAAGCCACCCAGGGACCCCTGGAATTGTATTTAAAAACCTATTAATAACACATTACTAAATGTGTTATTAGTAATAATAATTACTAATTGCTTACTAAACTAGTCTAAGCCAAACTTCAGTGAATTTATGTTCACAGTTATGTATTTGACATTTTTTATCCTTGTTGTTATTGGCTCTTCCTTGTCAAAACAGTATCATCAAAACTTGTCTGTCCTGTTGTCACATTCCTCAGGTAGGGGAAAGAAGCAATCCTTTTCAGCTGAAGTTGATATGTATATAGAATAATTTAGATATAATCTTCATTCCTAATTCAAAGGTATGGGTTAAAGTGGACAGATGACATGATTTATAGATATTATCTATCCTTTGACAGACATGGAGCAAATTCATCCCTATCTCTAGTTCTGTTCCTACTTAGTTGTACAACCTTGAGAAGGTCACTTAACATCACTGATACTTTGCTCATTAGTAATATATTAAGCAACACTGATGAGGCCCATTTTTGTTTTAAAAGGTGTATAATCCATATTACACTTAGTAGAATTGTAAAAGATGTTCTAGATTTAGATCTGCAATTAGAATGTGTGAGGGAAAAGAACAGGAGATACAGGGTTCTGAGCCCAAATATGCCCCTCCATTCTTGACTAATCTCTGTTTCTTCATAACCTAAAAAATAAAACAAACCAGAGCTATATCCCCCTAAAGCATTCCATAGGTATGCAAAACAATGGATTGTACAAATAGGCTCTCTTCTTGTAGGAATTCCCAGAGAATGCTAATGTGCACTGGGGAATTATTCTTTATAACTTTCTAAAACTTCTTTGATGAAAGAACCATTTCTTTTTACCACAGTGGCCCTTATCCACAGAATACCTTTTGAAAAACATGGAGCCAGGCAACCAGCAAAGTCCTTTCTAACTCTGACAGACTGAGGTCCTGTGAATTTGGGGTGAGGAAAGTAGTGAAGCTGAGGGAGATTTCAGGCCACAGAATTAATATGGCCTCATTCAGTGTCATATTAGAGCAGTAATTCTCCTCAAGTGTTAATACTGCCTTCCCCTGAGCCCAAATTCATAGGCCCAGAGGAGTTTAGGCTCTGAAGGCACAATCCCTCCTGTTTTGTTTTGTTTTGTTTTGTTTTGTTTTGTTTTGTTTTGTGTCACCAAGATAGAAAGATAGGGGAAAAATCCTGTGACATTGTAAACTATTATAACCCTCTGTTCAGTAGGATCTTTTATAGTTCAGGTAAAAGCAATCTGGAAAATAGAAACTTTAAAAGAGGTTTTTTATTTTATTTTATTTTATTTTTATAGAACTAGACAAGAGTTGAGGGCTGTCACCTGTCTACTGCTGATAATTATCTGTAAAGACCTCTCTTGCTCTCTCAGATGAGTTCCTCTAGGTTTCAAAGAAACTCATTCCACAACAACTTGAAAGGGTAAAAAAGAGGTTGTCAGCCACTAAAGTTGTTTGGCTCAAAATAAAAGATTCCAAGACTCAGTAAGAGAATAAATGCCTCTCATAGGCTCTCTAAAATAATAGAAAGTTGGAATAGTCAAAATCACAATAATATTTCATGTAAACTATTTTATAAACAAACCAGTCATCACATTTTATCTTTATTACAAATTAGGTATGAGGGTATTTTAGAAAACCTACAACTTAAACACATCAATGAAAGAAACAGAATTATAAGTATTAGAAGTATAGATACCTTAGAAGACTATTTGACTTTCCTTTTTCACTTCAAAGAAGTCAGCCCAGAGAGGGAAAGTGACTTCACAAAGCCACACAATAAATTAGGGTCAGGACCCAGGTTAGAAATCTTTTTTTATTATTATTGTAATTGAAGTATAGTTTACATACAATGTTGTATTAGTTTCATATGTATGACAGTAAATTGACAATCCTACAAACTTATACAATGCTCACCAAGATAAGTGTAGTCTGTCACCACACAACAGTACAAGACCATTGACTATCATCTCTGTAGCCTATTTATTTTATAACTGGCAGTTTTTACCTCTTAATCCCCTTCTCCTATTTAGAAATTTTGTCTTTTTAGATTAAGCTAGGTTTGGCAGGCACGCATCTGCATATTTTATCTTAGAAAATATGACAAACTTTTGTTTTAGGATCATCACTATAATTACCTATGGAAATATGGTCACTTAAATTTTCAAGGAATTTACTACTGTCCCTTTAAGAATAATAGCTTGAGCAATTACCACTAATACGCACAATAGCAATACCATTTTAATGAAATGCCACCTAGTGGCGCCTCGGAGGCAAGACACACTTCTTCCATGTATTCTTCTCCAAGAGAATTACCTTTCCTTGGCTTACATTTTAATCAATATCATTATCTCCCTGAGTGCTACATGATTAAAAATAACACTGACAATTGTCCTACTTCCAGAGCACAGCAGGGAAGATGAGATTGCACAAAACTAAGTTGGTTTGTAAGAAAGGAGGTATATGGGGTCAAACTGAAAACCTGGAACTAAGGGGCCCCAAATCTTCACCCTCATTTTACTATAGTGGAAAACAAAAGAAGAATTAGAAGGAAGTTTGTTTTGCTACTGCCTCTTATGGTCTGGGGCATCTAAGTCTGCATGGAAGGTGAAGGTTAGAAAAGGGAGGACATTTTGTCATGAAGAGCCTACCAGAGAAAACTTCCTGGAGTCAGAAACTCTCAGGACTAGGAAACACCTAAAATGTTGTCTGGCCTAATTCTGACTATGATGAGGTCCTCATGGATCTAGTTTAAAAACTCACCCAGCCATGAGAGACTGTAGACTCTGAGAAACGAACTGAGCATTTTGGAGGGGAGTGGGGTGAGGGCTTGGGTGAGCCTCATGGTGGACATTATGGAGGGCATGTATTGCATGGAACACTGGGTGTGGTGCACAATGAATTTTGGAACACTGAAAAAAAATTAAATTAATTTAAAAAAATTTTTTTTAAAGTAAAAACTCATGGAGGAATGAACGAGTCAATCTTGAAAGCCCTATTTCGAAAACGAAAACAATGGATGGACACCAGCAAGGCTGATTTCCATTCAATAGGAGGAATAACTCAAAATTAAAAGTGTCCAACATGGAACAAAAGGACTGTCCCTGGAAGGCTGAACAAGCATACGTCAGCACTGGTCCCACAGGTGGTTGACTTTAAAGAAGCTTAATATTAACTATATGGAGACCTATTACTTAGGAAAAATTGGAGTGAACTGTGTTGAGTGGTGGAAGTTTAGGAATCTGTCTTAGGTTGTTGCCCTGGGAAACAGGCTCAGAGAGGGAGATTTGATTGTAAGATGATGCCCCAGTGAAGAAAGCAGGGCTGGGCAAAGGGAAGTATTGAGCAATAACACACAAGCAAGAAAGGCCTCCTCAGATCCTAAGGGAGGTCTGGAACTGGATGGCTTTTCAGAGTTGTCCTGCCCTGAGGCAAGAGCTAGTCTATACCTGCTCACCAATCCTGGTTTGGGGTTGCCCCAGGGAAAGAGATATGAACTTGAATTAGATGCTCTCATTGAGAATAATTCTAAGAGAGGAACTCACTGAGAGTAGTCAGCAGTGAGTTTCTGAGTCCCTCAGCTCTGAGAGAGATGAGGACAGCACACAACAGCCTCTGGTACAGCCTTCTCTGTCTCTCTAGAACCTAACCGGAAAGTGACTCTTGTCATCCTCCAAGGCCAAATAACCCAAGCCTGGAGTTTGTTTGCAGAAGAGTGTTCCTCAAGTCTCTTTGTTTTCTATCTGAATGCTTTGGAATACCCTCACAATGATTTGCATTAGAAATCTCATTTGTTCTTTTCTGATATTTATCTTAGAAATTTGTCTCAGTTTGCATTCAACCTTCCTGTGCCTTATTTCTTAATCTATAAAATAGGTATAATAATAATATCTTCTCTTGTCAGTACTATGGGAATTAAATAACTGTGAACTAACATAATAGGTAATTCACAGTAAACACTTAATATGTTTTTATTACCAAAAAAGAGAGAGTATGTGTATTCATACATATTCATATATATTCTTGTTTTCATATATTCATGTATGAATATTACATATTCATACGTGAATACATTACATATTACATACATTACGTATTACAAACACATGCACATGTACACACACACACACACACACACACACACACACATTCAGGTTCTAATTTCCAATGTCCTTGCCTAAACCAATAGCTCTGAAAGGTTCCCCAAGACCCTTTTTGGAGGTCCATGAGAACAGAATTATTTTTACTGTAATACTAAGACATCATTGCCTTTTTCACCTTCACTCTTTTTTGTGAGTAGGGTTTTCCAGAGGCTACATATGACACATATTGATACTCTCTCTGATGTTAATAGGTTATCATTGCTATTTTTAAATTTACAAAATGTAACTTCTTTTAATTTCTAATTGGGATAACTGTTGATAGATATAATCCACATAAGCAAAACCTTTTTAGGGTCCTCATTAATTTCTATAAATGCGAAGAAGTCCTGAGACTAAAATGCTTGAGAACTTCCGACCTAAGCAAACTTGGCAAATCTCTGCCCACTCTGCATTCCTACCACAAGCCTATCTAATGGCCTTCCCTGACTTCTACTTCAAGGCTGCTCTCTCCGTTTTTAATTAAGATCTATTCAGGCTATGATCTTGGAGATGGGGACATGGGATCAAGTCAGAGAATGTGCTTTACCCCTACGGATAGTCAGATGGAAGGTTCTGGAATATTAAATGAGGTACCAGAGAACTGGACAGTTAGAATTGGCACAGAAGATACTACACTGTATAGCACCAAATGGATCACAAAGTGACAGATGTCCTGCTCTCATTTGCTGACTGTATTTTAGGAGGATGGGCATGTGCAGAACAATGTGGATTCTATCATTAAGTAAATTATCACGTGAGGCTTTCTCTGATGATTATCATAGAGATGATCCACTCAAGTCAGTTTGACAGTAGAATGGAAAATTGTTTTATTTAACTACAATGTAATACTTCATTTATCTCAACAAATTTTCACTATTACAGTGGTGTTTATGTATATTATTATTTCCATTGACATTTACCTTTTAAAATTTGGAACTATACCAAAAAAAAAAAAAGAACAGAAAATTGTAACAATGCAGTTTGAAATTGTCAGAATTTAGGAAAAGAACTTAGAACATTTGCACAGACCTCAGTTTCTTATCTTCTCCCCAGCCTTTGATTGTGGGCTATCAATATGAGGAAAGAGATACTAACATGAGGAACAGGGAAATTGTGTACCCAGAAGGAGAATTTCACATGAAGGGAAAACAAACTAAGAAAGATCATCATAGTTCTGTGTACCTCTGTTTCCTGCAACAGATCAGATGCTTCCCTCAGTTCTCCTCTCTGCAGCCCTGTAAGGTAGAGATGGCCACCCACATTCTACAGATAAGGAACCTGAGGATGAGAGAGGCTTAAATGACTTGCCTGAGGCCACACTTCAATTAGGTGACAGAACTGGGTTACTCACCCACGTCTTTCTACCACGCAACATGATGCTTTGCGTTTTGTGTGCCAGAGAAATCCAGTTTTAAATTTCATTTAATGTTTATTAATCACCTAAAAAGGTGTTGAGTTAGAATTAGCAGATCTTCAAAGGTATAAAACTGCACCCACATGGGTCCTGATGTCAAAGGAGCCACAGGACTGGTTGAGAGCCAAGTAGCCTCCATGAGTGAGGAAGTAGTTGCGGAGTCCTGAAGGGACCCAGACAGCAACAAAGAGGAGAAACACATCCTTAGCACTCACTGTTGGGTGCCATTCACATGGCACTTCACAAGCAACCTCTTTCATCTTACAGCTCTCTGGAAAAGGTGTAGTTGTTGTTCCTGTGTAATGGACAAGTAAACAGAGACCCAACGTGATGAAATAATTTGTCCAAAGTACACAATTAGTACATTCTAGTGCTGTGATTGAAATCCAAGTCTGTGTGATTCATAAACCCTAAGCCTTCCCTGTGCCCCACTGCCGAGGCAGGGAGCACTCCTAATCATCAGTAATGGTGAAAGTCCTTGTGTGAGAGCATATGCAATAGACTAGAATTGTCCATCCCTCACTTAGAATCACCCCTTCTCCCTAGACAGTGTGGCTTAATGGTATTGTGGGTCAGACAAGAGTCTTCAAAAGCTAGCATTAATCGTTTGGTGGCACAGGAGCACTCTGGGTGGGGTTGTAGGTATTAAAGAGTACTATCATTTACGTGACAGCACGTTTGTGCTTTTTATTATTATACCATGTACAAGTGTTACTTCCTCAGTTAAAAGAAAAGCCAGTTACAGAGGGACGGACGATAAATAAAGGGAATGAAAAGGGGTATTTTTAAGATAGAATTAAAGAATGTGTAGAATTTTAAAATATAGGAAAGAGGACAAGACATTCCAAGAGGCAAACATTTGCACAAAGTGTTCAAGATAGTGTTATGAGCTGAATTGTGTCCCCAAAATTTCCATGTTGAAGTCCTAACCCCCAGTATCTCTGAATAGGACTGGATTGGGAGATAGGAACTTTAAAGAGAGGACTAAGTTAAAATGAGGTCATTAAGGTGGGACACTAATCCAATATGACTGGTGTCCTGGTAGGAAGAGGAAGAGAACAAGAGCACAGAGAGAAGGCAGTGTGAGCGCACATCTAGAAGGCAGCCATCTGTAAGACAAGGAAAGCGGCCTTAGGAGAAGCCAAATTTGCCAGCACCCCTGATCCTGAGCTTGTAACTTTAGAGCTGTGAGAGAAAAAATTTTAGTTGTTAAAGCCACCCAGTCTGTGGCATTTTGTTATAGCAGCCTGAGCAAGCTAATACAGACAGCAAAGTACAGTCTTTGTGAGGAAGAGTCTGAAGTGTCCACCTTCATAAAAGATCAGGAGGGATGGTAGAGAGATAAAGTAGGAAAGACATCTGGAGTAGATAATGGAGAACTGTGTGTGTGTGTGAGTGTCTGTGTGTGTGTGTGTGTGTGTGTGTTAAGGAAAATCTAATTTTCAGACCAGTCATGAAGAGTAAGGAAGAAGGGAAAAAGACATTCCTCATCTGTAGTTCTCTACCCTGCAGAAATACTTGTAGTGGAAGAGTCTGCTGAGAATTTATTTTTTTTTTTTTGCAATGGCTGCTTGTAAAGTTTCTCTAACCAAGTTTATGATTTTCCATTCTCTAATGGGTGCCTTTCTGGACCAATTATTTTCATTTCTTTATTGATGCCATCCTCTACCTTATTTTATGTCCCAATTTTATTCTAAACTTTAGCCTTCTGAGGATTATACAACAGCAAAATATACTGACCTGAAACTTTGCTAAATAGACTGTCAGAGTTAAGAGTCAGAGTGTCTTGGTTAGCCCCCTTTATTCCCAATAAGCAGAGTGAGGCCCAGAGAGGGAAGGGGACTCCCAAGTTCACATATACACACAGCCACCATCCAGTGCCTTTCTTCCCCGTTCACTGTGCCTAGCCCACCATCTGCTTACTAGCCCACCTGGGCCCAGTTTTTGCTGAGATCAGGGCAGCTCCCAAACCAGAACACCTTTTCTCTACACAGAATACCGTTCTGCTGTGTGTAGGTGACAGGAGAGAGTGCACAGAGAGTTTGGAGACTTACCCAAGGCCACACACCCAACCCTGACCAGAATGGAACCCAGTTCCTCCTGTCCTGTCCTGTCCCCTAATACCTCTACTTTCTACCCCTGCAAGTGATTCTGGCATGAAATTCTAGATGAGAAAACAGAAATGATCAGTGTCCCATTAGTATACCCATTTTCAGTGCCACACTAGCAAACTTTCATCCAGGAGCCAACTTTAAGAAAATGCAATGGTGGGGCACCTGGGTGGCTCAGTGGGTTAAAACCTCTGCCTTCAGCTCGGGTCATGATCCCAGGGTCCTGGGATTGAGCCCACATCGGGCTCTCTGCTCAGTAGAAAAAAAAAATGCAATGATCCCTCTGCTCTACCTCCCCCAGAAAGAAGCTCTTCCTACCTGTCAGTAGACTTAGAGCCATAGCCTGCTGAATTGAAGCAGGCTTCAGAAGATAATCTAGATCTTCACCTCCTGCAAATTGTCTTTGAGATTCTGCTTAAATTCCAAATGTCAAGATCAACTTATTTTTGAGGCAGCTTTTTGTACTTTCAGTCAATTGTTTTAAAGTGTATTTTATAATGGAACCACTATAATCCAGGGATCCAGTTGGTTCAGTCTCAGAGGGAGTTTATATACAAGAAGTACAGTCACTATCCAAAAATAAAGAGAAAGGAATTCTATTCTTCACTCATCTGCCCTAAAGGGGATCCAAATACATCACAAAATCCTTTCTTCTCCCACCCTTTTCTATCAGTATGCTGCTATTCAATCACCATCCTCCCCTTCAAAAGTTCCTCCTCTGCTCCCACAAAGACTCCTTCCCTTCTCCCTTCCATTGCCCTCTCTGTCCCAGCCCTTTATTACTAGATTGACTTAGCATCTCTCTCAGCAAGAAAGAATTATTCCTTCCACAAGAGGAAGAAAATGATCTGGCAGTTTAGGGATTAACTTCTGTGGACTGTATGTGTCTAAGTCAATGTCTGCTAATTCCTACCTACTGGTTCTGTTGAAGCGACGACCTTAGAGCCACACTTCCACATGACAGTACGACAGTGCTTTAAATATTTGACAAAAAGTCCTTATGCCTGTACCCACACTCTTTTCTGTTCTCCAAATCAGACATGCTTGCTATGAAGTTGTTCCTTCTCTGGGCCTTCATATGTGATATGTGATGTGAAAGTACCTCAAAGATGGGGTTAAAAGAACAGGTGTTGACATTTTTGTTAACAAATATTAATTAAACCTCAAAAATGAATTAATCCAGCCATTGTTTTTGGTGCTGAGGATAAAGTGCCAAACAAAACTCTATCCTCCAGGAATATACATTCTTGTGGGAGAAACTGAATTAGTAAGCAAATAAATATGTAAGATATTATATACAGATAAAACACTGAACAAATTAAAACATGTGATAGAGTTACTAGGAGTTGGGGTAGAGTTCCTGTAACTAGACCGTTCAGGGATGGCCTATGGAAGATGTGACGTTGGAGGGGAGACCTGAATAATCTGAAGGTGCAATCATGGGACACTGCAAGTCCAGTACAAGACCTTCAGACAGTAAAATGGCTTGGCATGTTCAAGGGGAAAGATGAGCATCCATGAGGTTGCAGTATAGTGGTGAGAGGATTATGAGTATCATCTCATGGTAGAGAATTCAAGGCAACTTTATTTTACTCTTAGGGAGGTGAAAAGATGCATGAGAATTTGATTCAGGGAATGATGACTGATTTTGTTTTTAAAATCTTGCTTGGCTGCTATGTGAAAACCAACTGATGGAAGGCAAGAGAGAAGGGCAGAAGGACATACCACTAGGCAGGAATGGTCCAATCAAGAGAAGAAGGGGGCTTCAGCTAAATTTGTAGGGGTATAAATGATAAGCATGGTTTGGGTCTGTGATATATTTTGAATCAATGCAGTCTTGGTTTTTTAGGTGAGCTGCTTTGGCCTACAGTGGAAACCCACACAACCTTCCTGAAGTCTTCTGTTTTAGCCTCTGATATGTGTCAGATACTGTTCAAATAAAAATTCACATGTCACCTTAGAACAAGCCACTGGTTTTCATCACAGTTATGTCTAAGCCCAGACATAGAAATTAAAGTTATGCCCCTGAAAAATGCAGTCTGGAAACATGTATTTCTGTCTCCATCACAGAAAATGTCTTTCATGATTATAGAGCAATTTAGTTCCTTAAATCCCCAGTAGTTCCAACTTTCTACCTCTTATTTTGGTCCTATTTACACTGTATAACTAACTTCTTGCACTTTACCTATGCCCAGGCTTAGAGCCCCAGACTACCAGGACCGTTTACTTGACTCGAGAGCTCAAGTATTGTGGACATCTATGGATGAATCCACAATATCAGTTCTACTCAAGGCAATTAGTGTAAGCCAAGCTAGGTAATTCCACATCCCTTGCTTTGGCTGACTCTGAAACGTGCATGTGACTAGTCTGACTAGTCAATAAATAAATGTCAACTAGTCAACTAATAAAATGTTATAAGACATTCTGCTGGGGACTTCTAAA